>VSMD01102772.1:0-83746 GCA_008750895.1 Mirza zaza | reverse complement strand
GGTGGCTCACGCCTGTAATCCTAGCTCTCTGGGAGGCCGAGGCGGGCGGATTGCTCAAGGTCAGGAGTTCGAAACCAGCCTGAGCAAGAGCGAGACCCCGCCTCTACTATAAATAGAAATTAATTGGCCAACTAATATATATATAGAAAAAATTAGCCGGGCATGGTGGCGCATGCCTGTAGTCCCAGCTACTCGGGAGGCTGAGGCAGGAGGATCACTTGAGCCTAGGAGTTTGAGGTTGCTGTGAGCCAGGCTGACGCCACAGCACTCACTCTAGCCTGGGTAACAAAGTGAGACTCTGTCTCAAAAAAAAAAAAAAAAAAGTTTATTCTAGCTTTTTTTCTTTTTACATTTATTATCCTCTTCTCTGACAGTGACAAATATGGCTTCCATTATCCTATTTACTTATTTGATCAGTCCTGCTATTATATGTAATCTTCAATCTCTGCCACCCCCTCTCTTGTGTGATTCCCTCCTTTTCCTACTTGGGGTCTGATACTCTATTCCAGGCCATTTCCCCTCCCCCATGCAGACTTATTTCTTACTCTTCTTGAAGTTTGATGCCATATGCCAGACCACTGATGGATACCTTTTTTACCCTACTTGGTATCTGTTACCCTAGACTGAGCTGTCCCTCTCTGTAGACACTTTCCTCACCCCTTTGACTCTGACACCCCTCCTTGCTCCATTTGGGGTCTAACTGTGTGGTATCAGACCCCTTCCCACTCTTTTTAGCAAGTGGACATCCTACTCACCTTTTTTTTTTTTAATATGTTTTGGGTTTTATAGAAATCTAACATTCCAGTGGCACAGATGGTTAGCCTGTGGTACTTACACAACAGTACATGTGGAAACCTAACATTTCTTTTACGCAGTTATCCAGTTGGTTGGAATTTTATGTAAAAGTTGCATCCCCCTCCTGAATTTGAAGTTTTAAAAAAGTTTTCAGTATCCATAGGACTTTTTAAAAATAGGTGTCATTTTTTTTTTTTACTGCTTTTGTTTATAACAGATGATGATGTACCTGCAGATATGGTTGCAGAAGAATCAGGTCCTGGTGCACAAAATAGTCCATACCAACTTCGTAGAAAAACTCTTTTGCCGAAAAGAACAGCGTGTCCTACAAAGAACAGTATGGAGGTAAGTTTAAATGTCATTCTTTTTCTTTTTTATAATGAAAGAATTTTTAGGAAACAAAGTAATGATTGCGTATGGTAAATATAATTGCTTTATTAGTTTGTGGGGTTTTTTTGTTTTTGAAGGGTGCCTCAACTTCAGCTACAGAAAACTTTGGTCATCGTGCAAAACGTGCAAGAGTGTCTGGAAAATCACAAGATCTATCAGGTATTTCTATGGGGAAATAAGGGATAGGGTAAGATATTTAAAAAATTTTGACACAAAAAATAACAATTAAATGTATTTGAATATTACATTTGAGATTGAGAAGTCATTATTATAGAACATACATTAGTACCTCTCCCTCTTTGACTTTTATTGTTGTGTAAAAATACTTTTTATATATTTATTTTAACAAGTTTCTTAGATGGCACATACCTAAAACAAAGGATACTTAGGATAAATGGAGAGAAATGTGTATCATCTGTGAAAGCCAAATGCTTAATGAAATTACAGTCATCAAAAAATAAAAGCTATTCATTAGATAAAATGAAAACTGTGTTCTTTAAATAATGAGAAAGTCATCGCTAGCATGATAAATAGTTTATACTTTGTTTGTTAATCTCTTTATAGCAGCACCTGCTGAACAGTATCTTCAGGAGAAACTGCCAGATGAAGTGGTTTTAAAAATCTTCTCTTACTTGCTGGAACAGGATCTTTGTAGAGCAGCTTGTGTGTGTAAACGCTTCAGTGAACTTGCTAATGATCCAATTTTGTGGTAAGTGAATACCCATTCCTTATTATCTTGGGATATATTATTTACTGCCCAAAATGCTAAACATGGTAGGGGAGTTGAAGTGTGAGTTGGTAGTCATAGTTAAATAGTCAGAACAAAATTAAAATGCTTATAAGTTCCAAGTTACTTGTTAATCACAAATGTGGGCTGTCAGTCCAGACAGTATTTATTAATCAGTAAATGAAGTATTTTCTTTGCTCTTGGTCAGTTAATATCAACTGAGTGAGTATGGTGTTTTTTCATTTAATTGCTTTTTAGAAACAGAACTTAGCATAATTTAAAATAGCTAATGAATTTAATCTGATAAGCTAGTGAGAGTATAGATTTTGTACATTACTTTTGGAAAACAGTGGTATTCATGAACCTTAAAATATGTGTGCCCTTTGACCCAGTAGTTCTGCTTCTGAAAAATTTTTTGCCTTATGTAAAAACTTTTCATAATAGCATAGTTAATAGTGAAGAAAAATTAGAAGTAATCTAAATGCCCAGCAATAAAAGGGAGTGAACTAAGTAAACCATGTAATGTTTACTTGAAGCATTGTGATATAGCCGCTAACAGTGATTTTTACTAAGTGTTTTTTTTCTGTTCTCATTGCTTAAGATAAGTGTTTTTAATAACATGGAAAAATGCTATGTAAAAAGTGAAAAGAACAGAATACAAAATTTGATATGCTGTAAAATCTCAACTATAGTAAAAGAAATGATCTGTAAACAAAATGACTAGAAGGAAATGTGGTAAACTTAATAGTGAATATGTTGAAACTATAGGTCATCTCTTTTCTTTATATTTTTCTGTTTTACAAAAGTTATCTGTTATTTTTATGATACAGAAAATAAGGCACACTTTATATTTAAGAGAAAAATTATACTTGTGTTAGAAAGGAAAGATGAGAATAAAGAGTAGAAAAAGAAAACATTATGCATTGTAGAAGAAATGATAATGGTTACTATACTCCAGTTCTACGATTTCATGGTTCTTGATAGGATGTTAATGAACTGCAGACACAGAAAGAATTCAGAAAGTATTTTTTTTTAATTATCTTTTTAAATATAATTGTATGGAACTTTTACAGTAGGGCTTTTACAGTACAGCTTTTTTTTCCCTCCCAAGTAAACAATTTTTTAAGAAATTGACACTTTTCCATTCTTTGGGGTGAACTAATTTTCATACGTAGTTACATTGTTTCAGCCAAAAACTGTTCTCACATTTAAAATCCTACATTTTGATATTCAGCTTTGTCTATTCTTATCCAAGTTTCTGAGGCCTCAAATAATTATCTGAGTGGTTTAAAATTTTATTAGTCTAAAGAATATTTTATCAGGAAGTTCTTAATTCTTTTCCTTTCAGGAAACGATTATACATGGAAGTATTTGAATATACTCGCCCTATGATGCATCCTGAACCTGGTAAATTCTACCAGATTAATCCAGAAGAATATGAACATCCAAATCCTTGGAAAGAGAGTTTCCAGCAGTTGGTATGAATTATAAATAGAAAATATTGATTTAGTCAGGAGTTTGAAAATATCGATTTAGATTATACATCTGTAAATAAAAGTTTATTTTAAAAAAATAAATTTAACTGGGCACAGTGATGCATGCCTATAGACCTAGCTACTCTGGAAGCTAAGATGGGAAGATCACTTGAGCCCCAGGAGTTCAAGTGCAGCCAAGGGCAACATAGCAAGAATCTGTGTCATGGGGGAAAAAATTAATAAATAAATTTAAGCTCAAGAATAGGTTTTAAAGGTAGACCAATGAACATTTACCTACCAATATAATATTTAACAATTCTTTTCATTACTGATATCTCTAAGAATAATTTAGTGGCAATAAGCATCAGTACTGTGAGAGCAGTTATGATTTCAGTGGGTCTGTTTGAACTTGTAGGCCACGTTTAGTGTAATTTTCATATGGTCCTTTATGAGTGGTTCTCAGCTGGGGATGATTTTGCTCTCCAAGGGACTTTTGGCAATTTCTGGAGACATTTTTTGATTGTCATGATGAGAGGAGAGGGTGCTGCTGGTATCTAGCTAGATAGAGGCTACAATGTACAGGACAGCCCCCACAACAAAGAATTATCTGTCCAAAAATATCAGTAGTTCTGAGATTGAAGACACACTTTTCTTTCTTGATATTACAGAGTTGTAACTTGTTCTGGATTTTACATTATACTCTGTGACAGAAAATTATTTGGAATAATTTAGAATTGTTTTTGATATTTAACAAAATTATTCATGTAGTGGTACATTAATTTAGAATATAATGTTTACATTAGTCAATGTTTGGTTTTGTTTTGTTTTTGACATTTTAGTATAAAGGTGCACATGTGAAGCCAGGATTTGCTGAACATTTCTACAGTAACCCTGCAAGATATAAAGGAAGAGAAAATATGTTGGTATGTTTGATTTGTATTTTTCTGACTTAAAATGGTAATCTTTCAGTTCTATACTGACATTTGTATTTTCTTCTAGTATTATGATACTATTGAAGATGCCCTTGGTGGGGTACAAGAAGCCCATTTTGATGGACTTATCTTTGTTCATTCTGGAATATATACTGATGAATGGATATATATTGAATCTCCAATCACCATGATTGGTGCAGGTATTTGGAAATGCATTGTCATTAGAATTTTAATATTTTATTCATATTATTTGATTTAATGATGGGATTTTAAAATGCTAGTGACTTAAAATCCAGTTGAACTTTGATGATACCTTACTAGTAGGATAGGAATGAAGATATCACATACATTTTATGTGAAAGATATGAAAATATATAAGAGTACAGAAATTATAGATGTGTATATTTCTTGATGTGAGTACTTTTTCCAGTTGCCTTTAGTTATTCATTAAAGAAAGAAAAGTGTTTTATCTTTTATTTGAAAATAAGGATGTTAATGTTTTTATTGCTATGCTTTTAAAGGAACTGAAATGTAATTTTAAATACTTTTGGTACTATTCCAAAGCTGTTTTATGGTCAGGTTTCTAAGAATAAATGTAATGAAATATCTGTAAAACACTGATGAATCATTTGAAGATTTGTTGCTATCTCATTTTTTGAACAGTATGTAGACCATTTTAAGATAGCTAATAATTATTATTTGCTAATGAAATTTGCATTTACTGCTTCTTTTGCTTCCCTCCCCCATCTCCATCGTAAAGAAGGGGAGAGAGTGTAGAAAATTTGTGTCTGGTGATTTTATTACATTCCAAATTGAGGCCAGTGTTGGAAATAAATTTAAATAAAGAGGTCTCTTCTCTCCCTGAGCTGCTTTTTCCAGTGTTGCTGCTGGTGGTGCTTTTGTTTTTACAAGAAACTATTTTTTGTTATTGTTGTTGTTGCTTTTGTTTTTGTGTTTTTTTGAGACAGAATCTCGCTTTGTTGCCCAGGCTAGAGTGAGTGCCATGGCTTCAGCCTAGCTCACAGCAACCTCAATCTCCTGGGCTCAAGCGATCCTGCTACCTCAGCCTCCCGAGTAGCTGGGACTACAGGCATGTGCCACCATGCCTGGCTAATTTTTTCTATATATATATATATATATATATTACTTGGCCAATTAATTTCTTTCTACTTAGAGTAGAGGCGGAGTCTCGCTCTTGATCAGGCTGGTTTCGAACTCCTGACCTCGAGCAATCCGCCTGCCTTAGCCTCCCAGAGTGCTAGGATTACAGGCGTGAGCCACCATGCCCAGCCTAGAAACCATTTTTTAATATTCCATCACATTTGACATTAATGATATTTATAGTTGAATATTATTAGAACTGTTCTTATGGATTTGAGTATAATGGTAATCAAATAATATCCCCCATTAAATATGAATGCTTATAGTAAAGCTGATGAAGCATTGTTAACTGGTAAAGTGCATATTAGTCCTACTACTCAGTACTAATGTTTTTAAAAAGTTTCCCCTCCATGGAAGTACCCATCTGTTGAAATGGAATAAAGGTAATATGCCTTAAAATATCTTTTCCACAGCACCTGGAAAAGTAGCAGACAAAGTTATAATTGAAAACACTAGAGATTCAACCTTTGTTTTTATGGAAGGCTCTGAAGATGCTTATGTTGGATATATGACAATAAGGGTAAGAAACTTTAAGATTTAAAATACACATGTTGAAATCAGAAAGGTGGTGGCTGTTCATTTAAAACAAAATTTCTACTTTGCAGTTTAACCCTGATGATAAATCTGCTCAACACCACAATGCACACCACTGCTTAGAGATTACAGTAAATTGTAGCCCTATTATTGATCACTGTATCATCCGAAGTACATGTACAGGTTAGTGTTTCCTTTATATTTTAGAATTAAATTGAGTCACCATGTTGTTGCCAGTAGGTTTTTAATAAATGAATAATTTTTCTTGCAGTTGGTTCTGCAGTATGTGTTAGTGGTCAAGGAGCATGTCCTACTATCAAGCACTGTAACATCAGCGACTGTGAAAATGTTGGACTTTATATAACAGATCATGCACAGGTATTTTTGAATTTGGGGTTTTTCCTTTTTTTAAAATTTTTTAAAACTCTACTAATGTTGTTTCTGATGAATTTTTGTAGGGAATATATGAGGATAATGAAATTTCCAATAATGCTTTAGCTGGGATTTGGGTTAAAAATCATGGAAACCCAATTATTAGACGGAATCATATTCATCATGGACGTGACGTTGGTGTGTTCACATTTGATCATGGCATGGTGAGAACATTTATTTTTAATAGACAAACTGATGTGTGTATCAGTTAAATTTTAAAATTGTTTCATCATTATTTTCTCATTACCAAATTATCTGAATTGAAGAGTATAGGATGGTTTAAAAGCAGTTTCAGCATTATATTTTAAAATCAATATGCAACATTTATTCTGTAAATTTATGCATCAAACATTATATCCATGTAGAGATGATAGAGTTCTTAAAGAATTGATGTGGGCCAGGCGTGGTGGCTCACGCCTATAAGCCTAACACTCTGGGAGGCCAAGGCAGGTGGATTGCTCGAAGTCAGGAGTTCGAAACCAGCCTGAGCGAGACCCCGTCTCTACCAAAAATAGAAAGAAATTAATTGACCAACTAAAAATATATATACAAAAAATTAGCCGGGCATGGTGGCACATGCCTGTAGTCCCAGCTACTAAGGAGGCTGAGGCAGTAGAATTGCTTGAGCCCAGGAGATTGAGGTTGCTGTGAGCTAGGCTGACAACATGGCACTCACTCTAGCCTGGGCAACAAAGCGAGACTCTGTCTCAAAAAAAAAAAAACTGATGTGGTCTTTGAAAAGAACAAAAGGTCTAATCCAGTAGTTAGTTCTCAGTCAGTAGTTCTCCAATTAGTAGTAGTAGTTTATATAAAAATTACCTGTAAGGTTTCTTTTTTTAATGAAAATTCCTGTATTTTCCCCCAGTATGATAAATCAGAATTTCCAAAACTGGGGCCTAGGATATGTGCTTTTAATAAGCACCATAAAAAAGTCTAATGCAGGTTATTGAGAAATAAGGTATTCATCATTAGTTTCGTATCTGTCATATTGCTCTTGAAAAAATTTTTAACTGGCAGAACATTAATAGGAGAAATAGTGATAATAAAGTTTCAGTTCTAAAACTGTTATGCAGCAATTATATTAGACATCCTTATGGATGAAACTCTGTTTTAAATACTACTGTATGATTTTATATAATTTTCTGGAGACATGACCTTTTTGAGCTGAGATCACTATTTCAAAATAATGTTCTTGGATGTCTATTCAAATATTTTTTTCATTTAATGTATAATTTTCCTTCAGGTAATTTTCAAATCCTAGTATAGCATTGGCAAAATTTGTTGTTGTGGAATCAAAGACCATGGGAAAGAGGGTGGTAACATGGTGGCAAATAAGGCTATGGTGAGGTTTTATTGCCTATTATATGGCATTAACCAAGCAACCTAGGAATGTTGGGTTTACATATACAAATTTTGAATGGCAAAGAAAATTTTTTACTGTTTGTACCTAGAACCGTAACACAGTTGTTTTTAAAAACTAAACTAGGCTGGGTGTGGTGGGCTCACGCCTGTAATCCTAGAACTCTAGGAGGCCGAGGCAGGAGGATCACTCAAGGTCAGGAGTTCGAAACCAGCTTGAGCAAGAGCGAGACCCTGTCTCTACTATAAATAGAAAGAAATTAATTGGCCAACTAATATATATATAGAAAAAATTAGCCGGGCATGGTGGCGCATGCCTGTAGTCCCAGCTACTCGGGAGGCTGAGGCAGGAGGATTGCTTGAGCCCAAGAGTTTGAGGTTGCTGTGAGCTAGGCTGATGGCATGGCACTCACTCTAGCCTGGGCAACAAAGTGAGACCCTGTCTCAAAAAAAAGAAGTTGACATTTTGTTGGAAAGTGTAACTCATTTTCCCAAGGGTTGGGAAATGGGGAGTCTGGGTAAAGGTGTAGAGGATGTTGAAACAAAAGACTTGGGAATCTGCCCTTCCCTAGAGACTTATATTGGTTGCAGTTCCTAAGTGGAATTCCCATTTTGTAATGTAACTATACTATGCTAGTATTTTGTTATCTATGTTGTCTTTAGGCTATGCCACAGAGTCACATACAATTCAGATATATCCGTGTATGTTTCTATATCATTCACAAATGATTTGAGGTACCAAGATAATTTTAACCTGAGTACAAGTTCCTCATTTTTGAAAAGCCCTGTGATGATGGTCCCTTATTAAAATTAGCCATAGTAATCTACTCCTCATCACATACCCCTTATATAAATTTTTTTAAAAATAGATTTGGGTTTATAAATATTACAGCAGTTTTTAAAACAATTGTAGGCAATGCTGTAGATAAATATTCCTATTAAGGATTAATGAGAAGATTTGTGAAGTATTGTAGATTTGTTAGGGAAAGATGGAAATAAAGCATATCCTTGGCCTATCATATCTATTGTGTCTGTTTAAGTATTGTGATACAATCCTTAAAAACCCTTTTGGCAGGTTCTTCCATTGGAGGCTTTCTTTTGGCTTGTCTTCTTTGTATTAACAGCTCATGATTGATAAAATAATCTCCATCACAAAGGATGGCCTTTTTTAAAATTTGGCTTTTTCTGTAGACCTTCAAAGAACATCAGAATAAACATTTGACTAGTTAATACTGTACTATCCTTTAAATATATTCATATTTGTGTTTGTTTTCTGAAATTGTGTCCTTTTCCTGATCTATGACATACTTAGAATTCCTGCATTCTTAAGAATGAATCATAAAATTTTCTTTTTTTAAAAAAAAAAAAGTCAGTGTTTTTGTAAAGATACTACATGCCTAGTTTAAAGAACCCTCTAAAATTTCAAAGGGTATGACTTTAGAGTTTGTCTTTTGTAAGCTGTACATTTAAACTTTGGAATAAAGCATGAACTTCCCCCTATGAAAAAGGAGTAAACAAATATGCTTTATACTTCAAACCCTCTCCACCTTATCATTTATATCCTTATTTTTTGGTCAAGGTTTAAAACATTTATATTCCTAAAGTTATTGGTCTATATTTACTCTATATTTATTTATCATTAGTTCTTTTATCAGTTTCTCCATGCCTGAATTGTTTTTTTAACTCATTCTTGGTGAGGCTGGGATTTGTCATCCATCTAGCCATTTAAAAAATTTTGTTTATTTTTTAAATAAGGCTTATGGGTCTTATAGCTTGAATTCTTGCCATTTGAGAATGTTTATCTGTTACCTTTTGACTTAGCTGAGTATGCAATTTGATTATACTTTCCCATAGAATTCTATAGACATTATTCTAGCATTGAGTGTGGCTAAGAACTCTGAAATCACCCTGGTTTTTTTTCCTTTCTAGTGTTGATTTGCTTTTTCTTCCTCAGTATCTATATTTTGCTTTGTGTTTTTGTGTTTTAGTATTTCTCTGTTCCATATGTCCCTTTCTTTAGAAACTTGGCTGTCATCTCTGTTTTTTTATATTACTGTGTTCTTTTCCATTAACTGTTATGTGATTTCCTCAAATCTGTGTTCCTTACTGTATCTCCATAGTTTTGTCTGTTTTTCTGTTGTTATTTTGCTTCCAGTGTGGGTTTTGTCTCTAAATTTTACATTTCTAGGTTGGTATTTTGTTGTTGTTGTTTTATTTTGTTTTTTCTCTTTTTCGGTAGAGATGGGATCTTGCTTTTGCTCAGAGGTGGTCTCAAGCTCTTGAGTTCGAGTGATCATTCTGACTCAGCATCCCAGAGTGCTAGGATTACAGGCACGAGCCACTGCACCAGACCTAAATTTTACATTTCTTAATGGAATCTTTCTAACACACAAGAAGTAGAGAGACTAGTATAATGAATCTCCATGTACCTGTTGTGAGCCTTCAACAACTAGCAAGTCATGGCCAATTTTGTTTTACATACAGCTCCTCAGTTACTCCTCACTCCCCCTTTTGTACTCTGGATTATTATTATTTTTTGAGACAGTCTCACTCTATTGCCTGGGCTAGAGTGCTGTGGTGCCAGCCTAGCTCACAATAATCTCAAACTCCTAGGCTCAAGCGATCCTCCTTCCTAAGCCTCCGGGGTAGTTGGGACTACAGGCATGTGCCACTGTGCCCGGCTAATTTTTTTCTAATTTTTAGTTGTTTGGCTAATTTCTTTCTATTTATAGTAGAGATGGGGTCTTGCTCATGCTCACGCTGGTCTTGAACTCCTGAGCTCAAGCAGCCCTCCGGCCTTGGCCTCCCAGTGTGCTAGAATTATAGGAGTGACCCACTGTGCCCAGCCAACTCTGGATTATTTTGAAGTAAATACCAGGCATCATCTCATCTGTATACATTTTACCATGTATCTTTAAAGGATGGAGATTCTTTTTTTTGTTTTGTTTTTGAAACAGGGTCTGACTCTGTTGCCCGGGCTAGAGTGCCTTGGCGTCAGCCTAGCTCACAGCAACCTCAAACTCCTGGGCTCAAGCAATCCTCCTGCCTCAGCCTCCTGAGTAGCTGGGACTACAGGCATGCGCCACCATGCCTGGCTAATTTTTTCTATATATATTTTCAGTTAGCCAATTAATTTCTTTTTATTTTTAGTAGAGTCAGGGGTCTTGCTCTTGCTCTGCTAGAGGATGGAGATTCTTTTTTTTTTTTTTTTTTTTTGAGACAGAGTCTCACTGTGTTGCCCAGGCTAGAGCGCCGTGGCGTCAGCCTAACTCACAGCAACCTCAAACTCCTGGGCTCAAGCGATCCTCCTGCCTCAGCCTCCCAAGTAGCTGGGACTACAGGCATGTGCCACCATGCCCAGCTAATGTTTTCTATATATATCAGTTGGCCAATTAATTTCTTTCTATTTATAGTAGAGATGGTTTATAGTAGAGACGGGGTCTTCCCTTTTGCTCAGGCTGGTTTCGAACTCCTGACCTCGAGCAATCCGCCCGCCTCGGCCTCCCAGAGTGCTAGGATTACAGGCGGGAGCCACCACGCCCGGCCGAGATTCTTTATTATTATTTTTTGTTTCATATAACCACAATGCCAGTCTTACTCATAAAAGAATAATTAGGAATAATGGCTTAATAACATCAAATATTCTGTTAATGTTCACTGTTCCCCAGTTGTCTTTTGTTTGTTTAACATTCAGTCCATTGCAGTGTGTTATTTTTGTAAAATGAGATTAAAATATTATAGCATGCTGGGCCTGGTGACTAACACCTGTCATCCATGTGCTTTGGGAGGCCAAGGTGGGAGGATTGCTTGAGCTCAGGAGTTCCAGACCAGCCTGGGCAACATAGCGAGACCCCGTTTCTACAAAATATATTTTTTTAATTAGCTAGGTGTGGTGATGTGTGCCTGTAGTCTCAGCTACTCAGGACACTGAGGTGGGACAATCATTTGAGGCCAGGCGTTGGAAGCTGCATTGAGCTATGATTGTGCCAGTGCACTGCAGTCTGGGCAACAGAGAGATATACCCTGTATCTAAAAAATAAAATAAATGTCATAGGGGTGGCAAATTGCTATAAAGTTTTTGGAGTATTCATATTAAACTTCTGAATTTTAACTCATCACAGGTGACAAATACCCCCTATTCTTCGTGTTAAGAGTTGGCTGTCCTCCTCCTCCTCCTCCTTTCACTTTGTATAGTCTCTCTTAGATAGGAAGTGTAAGTTTTAGATGAGAGAAATACACATTAGTTTTCTTCTCCAGATTTACCTCTTGTGCCTAAGTTATTTCTGTGAAAATATATTGCCTTTCTATTCTGTGGCCCCTTCGTGCCACTAGATCTCTATTACTTTGGAAGATTATTGGCTAGGCTCAGTCTTCAGTTACTTGGGGAAAACTACACCTTGTTGAAGTTGTAAGGTGACATTTGTTAGCTCGTAAGTACCCTCCTCTTTATCCAGATTTCACAGTGTTTGATAAGTATATTATAGATTATAATTTGAGGTTGTAGAAGTTTATTTCAATGAAGATAGCATATTTTCTTCTGTCTACTTTTGTTTTGTTTTGTTTGGAGAATTTCCAGTGAAACTTTTGAACACTTTTTACTTCATACTTAATAAAGAATATTTTGCTTTTAAAAAATTAAAAGAGCTTCTGTGGTTTGCATCTTAAAAGGGCAAAGCAGAATTCTGTCTAAATTCTTAGAGTTCTGCATTATTGTATCTCTTAACAAAATAGATGCATTTTATTAAAATATATTTTAAAGCAAAATTACGTTAACTGAACCCATAATAAAGAGGTAAAATTGTGCAGCAAAGAATATGTAGTTATTACTACTCTGGAAGGATACAGTGTATAAGTGTGTGTTGTGGGATAGGAGAGTTGAATTCTCCTCTCCACCCAATAGGAAGTCAGTGGATAATACCTAAAAAGTCAAAATACAATAATACAAATATGTTACTTAGAGATACAGAGAAAAGTCAAAAGAATCAGCTAAAAGTATTGAAAATGGGGGTTTCTGGGTAAGGGAAAATGAGAGAGGGATGCTGTTTTGCCTTAATGGTCTTGTGGATCTATCCAGTTGACTCTCGTAATGATGTGTAAAATCAAAACCTAAAGAAAGCAGAGAAAGAGCATCCCGTGCATTTGAATGTAATGTTTACACAATGTGTATCAAAGTTCAAGTGCTGTATGTTTAACTAGCATAGCCAGGACATGACAATGGCCTCTTATTGGAATCTTCAACAGAGCCCAATAAATAGGACTTCTTTCCCTGCCTCATTTCTGAACAAGTTAAGAATTAAAGTCATAAAGTGGCATGAGGAGGCTGGATTATCACCTTTATTACTCTTAAAAGTTAAGTTGGGCTGGATGCGCTGGCACATTCCTGTAATCGTAGGTACTCAGGAGGCTGAGGCAGGAGGATCACTTGAGGATAGGAATTAGAGGCTGTGGTATACTGTGATTGCACTTGTGAATACCCACTGCACTCAAGCCTGGGCAATATATTGAGACCCCATCTCTAAACAAATATACATACATACATACAGATTAAGTTGGAGGACACGGCTAAGAATGAGAGCCAAATGAGTCTGTTTAAATGAATCCCAAAATTAAATAGGCTTGTCCACTTAGTCACAAGCAGGGTTCATGGAGGGGTTGCAGAAGGTATCTCCCTAAGGGCAACTTACCACCATGAGGAAAAATGATGAAGCTGAGTCAATGATACCCAGTTTATTTTTTGACAAGTTTACCAATTAGATGTGTCATTCAACTTCTGGCAGAGAAAGACTAAGAATTATACTAATTGAACTTCCTCCTCATGGATAAAAACATCAGAAACAGTCTAACATTTCTTTTTTTGATAGTCAGTTGTGCCATAATAATATATATACACACACATGCGCACACACACACACCCAAGTGTACATTAGCTTTTAGTATAAAATCAAAGAAGAAAAACTTGAAGGACTGGCATGGTGGCTCATGCCACTCCTAGCACTCTGGGAGGCCGAGTCAGGAGGATTGCTCAAGGTCAGGAGTTCGACACCAGCCTGAGCAAGAGCAAGACCCTGTTACTAAAAATAGAAATTAATTAGCCAACTAAAAATATATAGAAAAAATTAGCCGGGCATGGTGGTGCATGCCTGTAGTCCCAGCTACTTGGGAGGCTGAGGCAGGATTGCTTGAGCCCAGGAGTTTGAGGTTGCTGTGAGCTAGGCTGATGCCATGGCACTCTAGCCTGGGCAACAGAGTGAGACTCTGTCTCAAAAAAAAAAAAAACCTGAATATTTGAAGATGCTATTATCTTTAATTCCATAATCAAAAAATATTATAATCTAGGGGCCGGGCGCAGTGGCTCACGCCTGTAATCCTAGCACTCTGGGAGGCCGAGGTGGGCGGATTGCTCAAGGTCAGGAGTTCAAAACCAGCCTGAGCGAGACCCCATCTCTACTATAAAAATAGAAAGAAATTAATTGGCCAACTAATATATATATAAAAAAAAAATTAGCCGGGCATGGTGGTGCATGCCTGTAGTCCCAGCTACTTGGGAGGCTGAGGCAGGATTGCTTGAGCCCAGGAGTTTGAGGTTGCTGTGAGCTAGGCTGATGCCATGGCACTCTAGCCTGGGCAACAGAGTGAGACTCTGTCTCAAAAAAAAAAAAAACCTGAATATTTGAAGATGCTATTATCTTTAATTCCATAATCAAAAAATATTATAATCTAGGGGCCGGGCGCAGTGGCTCACGCCTGTAATCCTAGCACTCTGGGAGGCCGAGGTGGGCGGATTGCTCAAGGTCAGGAGTTCAAAACCAGCCTGAGCGAGACCCCATCTCTACTATAAAAATAGAAAGAAATTAATTGGCCAACTAATATATATATAAAAAAAAAATTAGCCGGGCATGGTGGCGCATGCCTGTAGTCCCAGCTACTCGGGAGGCTGAGGCAGCAGGATTGCTCGAGCCCAGGAGTTTGAGGTTGCTGTGAGCTAGGCTGACGCCACGGCACTCACTCTATAGCCTGGGCAACAAAGCGAGACTCTGTCTCAAAAAAAAAAAAAAATATTATAATCTAAATGTAGAGATGTAATTTATAGATAATTTGTGCTTTATTCATAGAAAATGAAACCTGAAAACTACTTCTGAATGTTATTCTTAGAGATCTGTTTTCTTAAAGAGTTAAATGTATGATGGGTCAAAAGTATTTAGAATTACATCCTGTTTTAATCTCTAGTAAATTTGGCAAAAAATTCAGCAGATCCTATTTGAGTACTTGCTGTGTGTATAGTCTCGAGTGGATGCTCCAGAAGTTAGAATAGTCTTTCTTTTTTTCAGGAGTTTATAATCAGATAGAAATGAACACAACAAATACACAGAAATAGTACAAGGCAAGCAGTACATGGAAGTAGTGTAAGAAAAATAGTGCTGAAGGATTTTTAAAGAGAGAGAAAGGGCAAGCACATTCACTTTTTTTTTTTTTTGAGACAGAGTCTCACTTTATTGCCCAGGCTAGAGCGAGTGCATGGCGTCAGCCTAGCTCACAGCAACCTCAAACTCCTGGGCTCAAGCAATCCTGCCTCAGCCTCCCAAGTAGCTGGGACTACAGGCATGCGCCACCATGCCCGGCTAATTTTTTCTATATATATTAGTTGACCAATTAATTTCTTTCTATTTATAGTAGAGATGGGGTCTCGCTCTTGCTCAGGCTGGTCTCGAACTCCTGAGCTCAAACGATCCACCCACCTCGGCCTCCCAGAGAGCTAGGATTACAGGCTTGAGCCACCGCGCCCGGCCCACATTCACTTTTTGAAGAGAGATAGAATAGGGGTATTGAATAGATATTTCTTAGAAATGCCACCTCATAAATAACTTGTTTTTCTCTTAATATTCAGTCTTGATTGAGTCTTTGACATTTAGGAAGGATATCAGTATTATAGTAACTTTCATTCTCATTAAATACATCTATAATAGAAAATTTAAGAAATTCAAAGTATAAAGAAAGATAAAATTATCCATAATTCCACCACTCAGATAATGACCACCTCATCATGTTTGTTTCACCTTTCAAGTTGTTATTCTTTAAATAAAATTGAGATTATACTTAATGTATACTGTTTTAAAACCTGTTCTTTTCATTTAACGTGTATAGCATGAGCATAAGTCTTCAAAAACATTTTATTTAGCCAGTTCCCTATTATTGGGAGAAGATGAACTTCTTGTTTTGTTTTGTTTTGTTTTGCTCTTTCTGTAAGTCTCCAATTATCCTGCCTCAGACTCCCAAGTAGCTGGGACTACAGGCATGTGCCATCATGCCCGGTGAATTTTTCTGTTTTTTGTAGAGACAGGGTCTGGCTCTCGTTCAGGCTGGTCTCGAACTCCTGGCCTCAAGCAATCCTCCGGTCTTGGCGTCCCAAAGTGCTAGGATTACAGGCGTGAGCCACTGTACCAGGCCTCTATAGGTCATTTAGAAATTGATTTATTGGGACATTTCTGAGGCAACCAGTTTGTTTTCTTTAATGATTTCCACCTTTTGTTGAAGGATATATACTTAATACGTAATGCTATTTATTTACATTTGTTGAATAGCTCTTTTTCTGTTTTTCTTTCCTGCCTTTGAATGTTCTCAGACTAATTAGAGAATGTGTAGTTCTTTATTTTACTAGAACATTTAAATCTTTTTCTTTCCATGTTTATTATTTCAAGTTTAGTGTATATCTACTTTTCATTCTTAACTCTGAAACATTTCTGATACTTAATTTTGAGATATACATTAAAAAGTTTTTTAAATGGCATTTCTTTTTTGGAAAGTAGCCTTTGCCTACAGATTTAATTTCTGTATTTTTCAGGGTTACTTTGAAAGTTGCAACATACACAGAAACAGGATAGCAGGCTTTGAAGTAAAAGCCTATGCTAACCCCACAGTGGTTCGATGTGAAATTCACCATGGGCAGACTGGAGGAATATATGTCCATGAAAAAGGAAGAGGACAATTCATAGAGAATAAAATCTATGCAAACAACTTTGCAGGTGTATGGATTACCTCAAATAGTGACCCAACAATAAGGTATTTACATATAATTATGGGTGGAAATTACTTTTTCACTTCAGGGTTTCTCTTATAAGAAAAATCAAGATATTAAGCTTGAACTCATAAAAGCTTTTTCTTAGAAATCTGACTATTGTAAAATTAGATTTTCTAGTTAAAGTCTGCACATCTGAATGAGAATAGCTATTGCATATTTATTTTTTGGTGTTCCATTTGTTTTTTTATTAGTGTTCTAAGCCATGCACAATATCATTTTGTGAACAGTTGCAAATGCTGTAATTTTTATTTTAAATTCATCAAATTGTATTATAGATAAATAGGGCTGTGACCTTCCCTTAGAACTTGAATGAATTTGTCTTCTCTCTTTTTTTCTTAGAGTTAGCAGATAGAATAACTCAGGAAACTATCCCAAAGAGAGACTAAAATTATCAAAAACTCAAACTCTAACCTGTCACTTTCCCTTAGTAGTTCCTACAGCCCCCTCTGGCCAGAGTAAGGAAGCAAATGAATGTAGTCTTAAAAGTATTGACCAAGACTGCAGAACAGAGCTATTATGATTTAAACAAACACCATGAATTATTTTTAATTGTCAAATTTTGTTTTCCACTGACTTCATGAAAGTAGATTATGAGATTTCCATCTTGTTAATATTCATCAAATGTTCCTAGATCAGCTAAAAAAATGTTTTGAATGTATTAGCTGTTTTGAGGGGAATTTCAGGAATGCTACTTGTCTCAGATAATAATTGGCTTTTCCAAAACCTTAGATCTTAAAAGAACTAAAAGAGATTTTAGAAATCATCTAGTCTAAGTGTCTCATTTTACAATTAAGAAACTGAGGCCCATAGAAGTTAAATAATTTGTCACATGACTATGAGAGACCTTACAGTTGTATAAAACAAGTAAGCTTTGCTACATAAATGCTTATTTTTTATTGTTTCACATAATTATAGGGGGAATTCTATATTTAATGGAAATCAAGGAGGAGTTTACATCTTTGGTGACGGACGAGGCCTTATTGAAGGAAATGACATTTATGGTAAGCATATGGTTTTGTTTTATGAAACTTAAAGATTTGGCCTGTCTTCTTTGTATGAGTAAAATGGACCATGTTGAAATTATTCAAGTGGGAGAACTAAGCCAGTTTCTTTAAATTCTCAATAAAAGATTATTCTCTGATATTTATTCACTGGCACTATGCCAGATACCAGGAATGAAAATATAAATAAAACCCTAGTCTCAAGGAGTACCTACAGTTTTCCTTAGATTCACTCTATTGTTTAACAATAAATTATTTCTGTGGTAGTTTAGTATACTTTGTACTAACTATAGAAAGAAAATACTTATTCCTCATTAAAGCTTTAAAACATTAATTTAGCAATTAGATATTTGTGTGCTTCTCACCAGTATGTTCCTAGGCTTTATCTTCTGCTGACACTAACCTGGATAATACTTACATAAATTATACTTACTAAGTGTCAGGTGCTTAACTGAGTCATGTGATACATCAACCCTATGAGGTAGATACTGTTAAATATTCATCAGGATACAGAGACACAAATACTTCCTGATCAGTATACAGATGCATAAAGAGGTTAAATAACTTATTCAGGGTTACACAGGAAGTAGAATTCTCGGGATTCAAAACTTGGCAGCCTGGCTTCAGAGTCTCTACTCATTTTTTCTTTTGAGACAGGGTCTCACTCTGTTTCCCAGTCTAGAGTACAGTGGTATCACTGTAGCTCACTGCAACCTTAAACTCCTGGGCTCAAGTGATCCTCCTGCCTCAGCCTCCAGAGTAACTGGGACTACAAGGCTGCACCACCATGCCAGACTAATTTTTTAAAATTTTTTTTAGAGATGAGTTTCCACTGTGTTGCCCAGGCTGGTCTTGAATTCTTGGCCTCAAGCAGATCTCCCTCCTCACCCTCCCAAAGCACTAGGTTTATAAGCATGAACCACCATGTCCCACCCAGTCTCTTAACCACTGTGTAATACTGCCTACAACCCTTATGCATCTAATTGCACTCCTAATTCCCTTAACTTTGTCTTAATAATGTTCACTAAAATTCTAGTGTAAGAATTATAACTACCTTATGTAAAACTCTTATTGTGTTCTTCTAGGCTCCAAATGTTGACAATGTAACTTTTATTTTTAAATAGGCAATGCCTTAGCAGGAATTCAGATTAGGACAAACAGTTGTCCAATTGTTCGACATAACAAAATTCATGATGGCCAGCATGGTGGGATTTATGTGGTAAGCTAATGAATACAATTCTATAAATTCATGCATCAAAAGCAAGGGTGAGAGTTTCTTCTTTAGTTTTAGGTAGGCCGTATTCAACTTCCAGAGTATGAATTTGTGACCATCTTTAATTTAGACAATAAATACGACTCTTGTTCTCCCTGCAAATATCTGAATGACCTCTAATTTTACTGTGTGTGTAGTATTCTATAAAATTTAATCAGCAGCTGTCTAAATTTTGGCATAGGAGATATACCTTTTTATTAAAGTATTATTGGCAGTATTGGCTAAACACACAGCAACTTATTGGCTTATTGGCAACTTATTGGCAGTCCGAGTTATATTTGTTACAGTGGACTTTTGCCAACATGACTACTGTATGAGTCTCTGAAGTTTTACAGAAGCATTAAGTAAAATTTTAATGTCACTGGAAATAATAATACTAGACTTGAATATTATCTTCTAAAAAAACCAGGTTTTCGTTTGAATTTGAGACATAATTGAGTGTCTTTCAAAATTTTGTGTTAGGTCTTGTGTCTTCTCTCATCATAATACTTGAAACCACTATAATTGATTCAAATAAGAAAATATAGGATATTTCAAAAAAAAGTTCACCTGATATGCCAGGTGTGACTTTTAATTTTTATTTACAGTTCTAGAGATGGCCATGTCTTCAATTTTCTGCTAAAAGTAAAACCTTGGGGAACATGAGACCTTATAATTTTGAAGTGATGTCACCAGTAATATGTTTGAAATAACTATTTACTACTAAATGAGAGGTCTTCTGTTTGTTACACATCTTAGAATGAAATAAGAAGAAAATTGAATGCTACTACTACTCTTAACTATGATAGATTTAAAAGTACAAAACCACTTAAAGAACAGTATAGAAACTTTGGAAGCTTAAACTCAGGTAGAGGCTACCTAAGAATGTCGTCATTACCTCCTTACCCAGACGAAAAAACAAAAATTAAAATTTTCTTCCCCAACTGTCTATAAAGGGGATAATGGTATAAACTTCTTGCTTATAGAAAATATATAGTGTAACCAGTGTAACTTTTATTTAGCATGAAAAAGGACAAGGTGTAATAGAAGAGAATGAAGTTTATAGTAATACTCTGGCTGGAGTCTGGGTGACAACTGGCAGCACTCCAGTACTGCGAAGAAACCGGATCCACAGTGGCAAACAGGTAGGATTAGCTTGGATGCTAGGATGGGAAATGCATTATTTTGTAAACACTTGTCATTTAAAAAATTTTTTTTTAATTTTAGGTTGGTGTTTATTTTTATGACAATGGACATGGAGTGCTAGAAGACAATGATATCTATAATCATATGTATTCGGGGGTTCAGATAAGGTAAATGTTTTCACATTTGACTTTCTTTTGGGAGAGACTTGGGAGTATGTAGGGTGTGTGAAAGAAATTTCCTTGTCGTTTAATGTCCAATCTTTATTCCCCTTTTGAATATATAGTCACATTATCACAGTCTTGACTTAAATTATCAGAATTTAGCTTTTCTTAGTAGGTGAGGACAGTAGCCAAGAGCTCATTTCCAATATACTGCTGTCCACTATGAGAGTCACATCAGCTACTAATTGCTCCTTCGTACTTGAAGAGTAGAAGTCCATATATAAATACTTTTGCATTCACTATGCCTGGCATATTGTTGACACTCAGTAAAATGGGAACTTCTGTTTTTATGTTGTTGCTGTAAAATTAATAGTTTCTTACATTCTGTTTCTTATATTTTAATGGTTTGGGGAAGTCTAGTAGTCCTAATGATCATTAAAGAGCCATACCTCATTTTATTGAGCCTTGCTGAAGTGTTTTTTACAAATTGAAGGTTTGTGGCAACCTTGTGTAGAGCAAATCTATCAGTGCCATTTTTCCACAGCATGTGCTCACTTGGTGTCTCTGTGTCTCATTTTGGTAGTTTTCATAATATTCCAAACTTTTAAATTATTATATCTGTTATGGTGATCAGTGATCTTTGATGTTACTATTATAATGTATTAGAACACCATGAACTGCACCCATATAATTAATGCTGCGGACTTATTCAACATAAATGTTGTTTGTATTCTCACTGTTCCACTCAGTGGCTGTTCCCCAGTCTCTCTCCCTCTCCTCAGACCTCCCTCTTTCCTGAGATACAAGAATCTTGAAAAATAGGCCAATTAATAAAACCCTACAATGGCCTCTAAGTGTTCAAGTGAAAAGAAGAGTCACACATCTCTTATTTTAAATTGAAAGCTAGAAATGATTAAAGTTTGCAAGGAAGGCATGTCAAAACCTGAATAGGATGAAAACTAGGCCTCTTGTACCAGTTAGCCAAGTTGTGAATGCAAAGGAAAAGTTCTTCAAGGAAATTAAAGGTGCTACTCCAATGAACACGTGGATAAGGAAGCAAAACAGCCTTATTACTGATATGGAAATAGTTTAAATGATCTGGATAGAATATCAAACAAGCCACAACATTCCCTTAAGCCAAAGCCTAATCCAAAGTAAGGCCCTAACTCTCTTCAATTCTGTGAAGGCTGAGAGAGGTGAGGAAGCTACAGAAAAAAACGTTTGAAACTGTCACAAGTTGGTTCATGAGGTTTAAGGAAAGAAGCCATCTCTATAACATAAAAGTGCAAAATGAAACAGCAAATGCTGATATAGATGCTACAGCAAGTTATCTAGACGATCTAAGATAATTAATGAAGGTGGCTACACTAAACAATAGATTTTCAATGCAGACAAAAAAGCCTTATACTGTATTGGAAGAAGATGCCATCTAGGACTTTCATAGCTAGAGAAGAGAAGTCAATGCCTGGCTTCAAAGCTTCAAAGGGCAGGCTGACTCTTGTTAGAGACTAATGCAGCTGGTGACTTTTAAGTTGAAGCTATGGCTCATTAACCATTCTGCAAATCCTAGCACCCTTAAGAATTATTCTAAATGTACTCTGCTTGTGCTGTAGAAATAGAAAAACAAACCCTGGAATATACCATCTGTTTACAGGATGGTTTATTGAATATAAAGCCCACTGTTGAGACCTGCTGCTCAGAGAAAAAAAAAAGATTCCCTTTAAAGTACCACTTAAAACCAATGTACTAGGTCACCTAAGAGTTCTGATATAGATGTACAAGGAGATTGATGTTCTTACAGCATCCATTCTGCATTCCACAAATCAAGGAGTAATTTTGACTTTCAAATCTTTTTAAGAAATACTTTTTGTAAAGTAGTAGTTGCCGTAGATGACGATTCCTCTGATGGATCTGAGCATAGTAAATTGAAAACCTCTGGAAAGGGCCGGGCACGGTGGCTCACACCTGTAATCCTAGCACTCTGGAAGGCCAAGGCGGGAGGATCACTCGAGGTCAGGAGTTCGAGACCAGCCTGAGCAAGAGCGAGACCCTGTCTCTACTAAAAATAGAAAGAAATTCATTGGCCAACTAAAAATATATATATATGAAAAATTAGCTGGGCATGGTGGCGCATGCCTGTAGTCCCAGCTGTTCAGGAAGCTGAGGCAGAAGAATTGCTTGAGCCCAGGAGTTGGAGGTTGCTGTGAGTTAGGCTGATGCCACGGCACTCCAGCCCAGGCAACAGAGCCAGACTCTGTGTCAAAAAAAAGAAAATATGTGGCTGGGCATAGTGGCTAAAGCCTATTAGCACTCCTAGCACTCCAGGAGGTCATGGTTGGAGGATCACTTGAGCCCAGGAGTTCAAGACCGGCCTGGACAACATTGTGAGACTTTGGTTCTACAAAAAAATTTAAAAATTAGCAAGGTATGGTGGCCTGTGCCTGTAGTCCTTGCTACTCAGGAGGCTGAAGTGAGAGGATCACTTGAGCCCCAAGAGTTGGATGCTATAATGAGCTATGATCATACCACCGTACTTGCCTGGGTGACAGAGCAAGACCCTGTCTCTTAGGGGAAGAACCATACAAACCATTTGTGATTCATGGGAGGAGTTCAAAATATCAACATTAACAAGAGTTTGGGAGAAGTTGATTCCAACTTTCATAGATGACTTTGAGGGGTTCAAGACTTGAGTGGAGGATGTAATTGCACATGTGATAGAAATAGCAAAAGAACTAGAATTAGAAGTGTAGGCTGGGCAAGATGGCCTATAATCCTAGCATTCTGGGTGGCCAAGGTTGGGAGGATTGCTTGAGCTCAGGAGTTGGGAACAGCCTGAGCAAGAGCGAGATCCTGTCTCTACTAAAAACAGAAAAAATTAGCCGGGTGTGGTGGTGTGCGCCTGTGGTCCCAGCTACTTGGGAGACTGAGGCAGGAGGGATTGCTTGAGCCCAGGAGTTTGAGGTTGCTGAGAGCTAGGCTGACACCATGGCACTCACCTAGGCAACAGAGTGAGACTCTGTCTCAAAAAATAAAAAAGAAGTGGAGCCTGAAAATGAGACTGAATTGCTCCAATCTCATGATAAAACTTGAATGGATGAGGAGTTGCTTTTTATGGATGAGCAGAGAGGGTGGTTTCTTGAGATGGAATATGCTCCTGGTGAAGATGCTATGAACATTATTAAAATAAAAAAGGATTTACAATATTATATAAACTTAGTTGATAAAGGCAGCAGCAGGGTTGGAAAAGATTGACTACAATTTTGAAAATAGTTCTGCTGTGGGTGAAATGCTACCAAACAGCATTGCATGCTACAGAGAAATCTTTCATTAATAAAGAGTCAGTCAACTTGTCAGACTTCATTGTTATCTTATTTTAAGAAATTGCCATAGCTACCCCAACCTTCAGCAGCCACCACCCTGATCAGTCAACAACCATCAGTCTTGAGGCAAGATCCTCCACCAGCTAAGAGTATGACTTCCTGAAGGCTCACATGATCATTAGAATCTTTCAGTCATAAAATATTTTTAAGTTATATACATTATTTCTTTAGACCTAATGCTCTTGCATGCTTAGTAGACTGCAGTATAGTGTAAACATAACTTTTATATGCACTGGGAAACAACAAAATTCTTGTGACTCTCTTTATTGAGATATTCATTTTATTGCAGTGGTCTGGAACCAGCAATATCTCCGAGGTACGCCTCCGTAATTCAGCCCTTCATTTTACATATGAGGAGAGTATATAATAATAACAGTCATTTAATCTAATCCCCTCAGTTTATATATTAGGGAACTCTCTGGTAATAATATAATCCATAGCAAAGTATGTTCTGTGGGAAATACAGGATTAAACATAATTAAACCACTTTATTTAGTATGTTAATTCTTATTATGATTAATATGGATTTCTCCATTATTACCTCATGTAACATGAGATATGAGAGTAGAAACTATTGAAATGGTATTATTTTCTTTCTCATCCATAGGACTGGAAGCAACCCCAAAATTAGACGCAACAAAATCTGGGGAGGACAGAATGGTGGAATTCTAGTTTATAACTCTGGTATGTCTGATCTGTCATCTCTTTCTCTGTGTTTATAATAGACTTTAGAAATATACCTTCTAGGCTGGGCATGGTGGCTCACATCTGTAATCTCAGCACTTTGGGAGGCTGAAGTGGGAGGATTGCTTGAGCCCAGGAGTTTGAGACCAGACGAGCAACACCTGTGTCTACAAAAAAATCAGCTGGACATGGTGCCATGTGCCTGTACTCCCAGCTACTCAGGTGGCTGAGGCAGGATTGCTTGAGTGCAGTAGTTTGGCGTTGCAGTGAGATACAACCCTGCCACTATACTCCAGCTTGGGCAACAAAGCGAGACCCTGTCTCAAAAAAAAAAAATCTTCTAAATAACCTAAATTTTTGCATTTATAGGTCTAGGCTGTATAGAAGACAATGAAATATTTGACAATGCAATGGCTGGAGTGTGGATTAAGACAGACAGTAATCCTACACTAAGAAGAAATAAAATCCATGATGGAAGAGATGGTGGCATCTGTATATTTAATGGGGGTCGAGGTATTGTTGTTAATTTTGCATTAGTGAAAAACCCAGTTTTCCATTATTCTTCCATATCTCTAATGATCAATGATATTGCCAACTAATATTAAGTTATAAATGGTGTAACATTAAATTATAAATCCTTATCAAGTTGAGATGGGTTTAGATTAGTGCCTAGAGTTAAAGGAGACAAATGTTTACAATACTTTTCCTTTTGTAGCCACCTTGACTCTGCCAGTTATCAGTAAGCCTTTTTTAAGATAGCAGAATTTGTTCACTTTCTCTCTGAAACTTATACAGAATAGCGATATTACAATAAACTTCAAAGTCAAGTTAATAGAACTAGGTGTGAGAAATTAATTGGTCTGTAAATATCTATAAATGTCTGTAGTAAACGGGTATTGCTTTTGTAACTGTTTTCAACTGTGTATGTTGGAGAATGGAATTAATGAAGCCAAGATGTGCCTGGTTTGGTATCCAGAAGGTCAAATCACTTTGAGTCAAAAGTTCCACACTACCTGCCCCTTGCAAATACACGTGTTCATAGAGATTGGGGGAGAATGTCAAATGCAAGTCTATCACTATGCCTGAAATATCAGTACCAGAACATGTATGTCATATATGGGAGGATAGCTAGTTATTACTCTAATATACCAGGATCTAATGAACAAAATTTAATACTATGGCCAGTTATGATTCCATTAATGAGTCTCTCAAGGAGCTTAGAATCTTGGAACTCAATAAATCGACATTTCTGACAGGAGCCTTTACAAGATACAGTGATGACACACAATACAGAATGGTTGGTTTTGTTTGCAAGGTGTTTAGAAAAGGTTCGTGCAAATTGCTCTTGAACTGTGTCTTGAAAAACCAAATGTTACTAGATGCTCAATGGTAAATTGGGGGTGAGAGTAAACAGGCCATTCCAGATATTATTACACTTTCATTTGTTCTTTACATACTGATTGAACACCCCTGTACCAACCACTGTGCTACAGATACTAAAGATGTAATGGTAAATAAAACAGTACAACATTCATAAAATGTACAATCCAATGGACATTGTAAACAAAAGTCAAAAGGAAACCAAAGTGGTTTACTCAGACAATATAGCTACTGAAAGTTGAGGCTAGAGAAGGGACAGGACCCAAATCATGAGGTTTTCTATATGCAATAAGGAGTTTGGACTCCATCTTAGCAGTGGCACTTGAAGAGGTTGTACTGGAAGTATGCGTGATTAGAGACAGGGACTTGGAATAGTCCAGGCAAAAAATAATGTGAGCTTGAACTAAAGTGATACAGCATGAGGTTGAGAGAAGGAAGGGGGCACATATTAAAAAGGGTAGAACCAAACAGGACTGGGTCATATGACAGTTGAGAGAAGAGTGAGTCATGCTCAGAATTCTGATTTGGGTGATTGCTGGGTGGTACACCTTTCACTGACGCAAGAAATGTAGGAAGAACTGGTCAGTTTTAAGCATATTGAATCCAAAGTTATCTTTGTGATATCCCAGTTGGTATGCCCACAAAGTGATTGATTGCACTAAGCTAAAAAGATTTAAGAATTAGCATTTATAGTTGTGCCCAAAGAGTGTGTAGAGGGTGAGAGTCAGGAATAGAACCTAGAAATACTAATATCCGAAAAGGGGAAAATCCCAAGAAGTCCCTGAGTCATTTCAGAGAGATTTTACCTGTCATCCAAGAGAAAGGAATTTACAGGTCAATGCTGTGAAATACCAGATGTCAAATGTCTGTAGAAAAACATGCCTCACATCTTTAGGGAGCAGAGAAACACCAGTACACAATTATAATTCACTACAGTAAATAGGTTTTGTGGAATTTAGGTGGTTTTACAGGAATAGTATTAGATATATTTAGAGCTACGTACTTTTACATGTATTAACTCATTCAATCCTGATGGTAACCCTCTGTGGTAGTGCGATTATGCCCATTTTACAGTTGAGGAAACTGAGACAAAGAGAAAGGTAAGTAACTTGCCCACTCAGATCTAGTAAGTCGTGGAGTATCTGAAGGCCTGAAGTTGGATTCTTCAGCCCACTCTTAATCATTGTTACACTGCCAGGAGATGGAGGAAAACGGAGAACCCTCCCCAGAGGAAGCAACATTAAGAGTACAGAATATTCTAAAAGGGTTTGATTTTTAAAAGTATCTTTCAGTAGTTCTGAAAGCAGAGAAGGGGCATGGTAAGAGGAAACTGATCAGGGAATGATTACAGTAATTAAGGCCAGAAATAATAAGGGTTTGATTGCCTGAACTAAAACAGGTTGTAAAAGTTCTAGAAATATTTCAAAGGAATTATTCATTAAGAATCAACTATGTACCAGGCACTGAGAATAAAGTGGTGAGTAAACTTAGACGTGGTTGCTGCTATCATGGAAATTTGAGTTTATTGGTTAGAATGCTCTTAACCTGTCATTTTAGCATTTTTTTGTTAAACCCTATTACCTCTGAATAATAAACTTTATTTTTGGCTGAAAAAAAAAAAATAGTCCTGTGAATTTTACAGTGCAGTTAATAAGAAACTAAAACCTTAATAACCACCAAGCAGTCTAATAAAGTTTGTTATATGCATTAGCCTTAATCTAAGGAAATATTTTATTGTAGGTCTCCTTGAAGAAAATGATATTTTCAGGAATGCTCAAGCAGGTGTTCTCATCAGCACTAATAGTCATCCAGTCTTAAGAAAAAACAGAATATTTGATGGATTTGCTGCAGGTTTGTATTTTCTTTTGTTACCTGTGGCTTATAGTTCTATGAAGTATTTGATTTGGGATATATTAATTCTCTTTTGCTTACTAACTAAATGCCTGTCTATTAATAATCACTTATGAGAGCACCTAATCAAGTTCTGGATTCTTCTACTCTAAGCCATACTTCTAAGAAATATTGCTCTTACTGTTTAATAGTAATTATGAAACATTAATTGGAATAGTATAAATGCAGGCTTGTTACTACCATTAGGGATACAGATAAATTCAGTCACTCTCATCTCATAAACACAGACGTTTAAAAAATATATATTGGGGCCGGGCGCAGTGGCTCACGCCTGTAATCCTAGCACTCTGGGAAGCTGAGCCGGGTGGATTGCTCAAGGTCAGGAGTTCAAAACCAGCCTGAGCAAGAGCGAGACCACGTCTCTACTATAAATAGAAATTAATTGGCCAACTAATATATATAGAAAAAATTAGCCAGGCATGGTGGCTCATGCCTGTAGTCCCAGCTACTCGGGAGGCTGAGGCAGTAGGATTGCTTCAGCCCAGGAATTTATGGTTGCTGTGAGCTAGGCTGACGCCACAGCACTCCAGCCTGGGCAACAAAGTGAGACTCTTGTCTCAAAAAAAAAAAAAAGAAAAATGTATATATAAATATATAGATGTAAATGAAATTCCTTTTCAGTATGTTAAATTAGCTGCCACCTAATCATATTTTTGGGCAATATCCCCTTCTACGTAGTTTGCAACAAAATCTTCTAAATGTCATTTATAAAAGTTATCTCTATCACTTCTTCCTTTAGCAAGGATAGTCGGCCATTAACAGTGATAAGTGACTGTTACTGTCAGTGACTCAGATATCTGCATTTTATTCTTTAGACATTAAGAAAGTTAATAATACACTTTTTATATAAAACAACCAGTTTACTACATTCGCTAATTTCAGACTTCTTTTAAGAAATAGTATAAAGTGTGATACATCTACTTATTTATAAATTTTACCTCAGGTATTGAAATTACAAATCATGCAACTGCAACACTAGAAGGCAATCAGATTTTTAACAACCGGTTCGGAGGCTTATTTTTAGCATCTGGTGTTAATGTGACAATGAAAGGTATGTTGGAGTCTGTTCTGCCTATAAATATATGAAATATGCCATGAGAAATGATAATCAGAAGCCATTGTTTAACTTGATTCTTTCTGCCATTCTCCAAGTTGGCAACAATTTAAGAGAACTATTTTGAAAGAAATCTTTATTTGGTTCTAAATGGTTGGAGTATTTTGCACAAGGAAAATTCATTTCTAAGCTGATTTCTTACAGTTACTTTATTGGTTAGCTTCGTTTAAAGCTCTTAAAAATAGTGGCTCTATTAGAATAATCCTATAATTTTTACTTACTCTTTCTTCCATTACAGATAACAAAATAATGAACAATCAAGACGCCATAGAAAAGGCTGTTAGTAGAGGCCAATGTTTATATAAAATATCAAGTTATACCAGCTACCCCATGCATGATTTCTACAGGTATATTTCTAAATTATTTGTAAGTCCTGAAAAAGGGAAAGTAGTGATTTCCAAAATGCTGTTTGCCAGTTGAAAGTGAATATAACTGGAAATTTTATAATTGTCCACATTGACTTCTATAATCAATACCCTTGAAGATCCTGTGTCTAAGACCATAATTATGGAAAAATGCAGTACTATAGTGACAGATGTCATTCAACATTGTTTTCTTAGGAGTTTCACTGTAAAGCTGTCATTAAGTGTTCAATATATCCCAATCACTGTGACAGTTTTGACTCCCCTTTTCCTCAACTTGATTCAGCCCAGAAAGACTAGATAGGCTTTTTAAGCCAAAAGTTTGAACTGCCTTTCTACAACTTACAAATCATTCCTTTTCCTCAGAAGACACAAGAGGACAGGAAATTCACTTATTCCATTGAAGTTCCTTTTCAGAATTAATCTGGGCTGGAGCCACAAAAATTTTCAGTTTTGGTCCTCTTTTCTTACAAGCCAAAGGTCATAGGGTAATAAACAAAATGCAGTATTTTGAACTAATGACATGTCTGAGAAAAATAACAAGCTTTTGTTTTTTTAGATGTCACACTTGTAACACCACAGATCGAAATGCCATATGTGTGAACTGCATTAAGAAGTGCCATCAGGGACATGATGTAGAATTTATTAGACATGATAGGTATGTAGCACACTTGCTTGCTATGTTACCCAATTATTTTCCTCCCTTACTTTTCCTAATTTTTGGGTTTTCATTTTGCTTTAGGTTTTTCTGTGACTGTGGTGCTGGAACACTGTCTAATCCTTGTACATTAGCTGGTGAGCCTACACATGATACAGATACACTATATGACTCTGCTCCACCTATAGAATCTAATACATTGCAGCACAACTGAATTCCTTCCCTAAAGAATAAAGTCCTGCCATTCTAACATCATAACTTAAAACATTTTTTGGAAGAAGATTTAAAATATTTGCCCATGCTACAGGAAGAGACTGTATTAAAAATGGATACACAAGGTCAGTTGACACTATGAAGCTCAAGCTACCAAAAAGAAAGTGGCAATATATTGACTCAGGATCTCAAAGCTGGGTGTTTTAGCATTACTGTGTAAAGACTTTTGAAGGGACAGAAGTGAAGAAAATAAGCTGCAATTTTGTACAGATACCAACTTCTGAAAAGCTGGTGTTTTTACAACTAGCATTGAATGCAGTCCAATTTGCAGTAGTAATCTTCAATAGACAAGCAGCTTTGTTGCTGCCTTTATGGACATGGGTACCAATTGCTTTTGTAATATGGTAAAAATGTGAGCTAGCACTTCTGCGTTTCTTTTGATTTTTTTAAACATGTATTCAGATTGAGAAATATGATTTTAATGCTTTAATCTCATGTAGTTTGTTTTTAATTTCAAGCAAAATCTTATTGTACTTGAATGTGCCCTGTTTTGTTAGCACACCTAGACTTGCTGTAACTGTACTCATGTCCCAGTATGTACGTTCTTTCTATGAAAGAGAAAACACTAATCTTAAATTATATCCAGCAATGTTTCTGGTATCCTTTAAGAAAAGTTAAGACTATTATTTCCTTCCCTTCCCTGTGCAGCATTCAAAGCCACCCCTAGAAAAAGTGAGTGTTTTAATGAGACTTCCTAGGAAGGGATGCACTGTAAAACAAAAGTATTCTTGTAACTCAGTTTTGTGAAAGGTAAAAACTACTATGTTTTAAAGTACACTTTAGAAAGTCTCTTCAAAACAGTCCTGTATTTGAACTCTGTTCATAGTTTTTTTTTTGAACAGTTTAGACAAAACTGCTGGAAATTAAAACAATTTCCTGCATTAAGCTGAGACAAGTATATATACAGCCCTATACAGTTTCATAGCTTTTCCTCCCCCATTTATGTGTATTGGTGACAGTGGGTATAAAACAGCCTGAAAGTGTATGCATGTACCATAACATCTAGACTTAATATATTGTGGAATATTCAATAACCATTATGTAGAAGGTAGATAAGAATTAAAAGGGTTTAATTTCCTAGAAAGAAAATGGAAAAATGGTCATTTTTAAAAAATAAAGTTTATTAGATCATAATGTTGTCTGAATTTACCACCTTTGTCAAAAGTCAACTCAAAGCTTCCAATGTAGTCTATAATTCCTTAATCAAAGTCAGCAACTTATGGACAGCTTCAGCATCTACAGTTGACCTTTCACTAGCCAGGCAAACTTCCCTTAAAATTAAAGAAAAGAAAAAAAAAAGTTTTGTTTTTTTGTTTGTAAGTTTGCTTTTTGCACAGTGCATCATTGTCCCCCACCCCGTTTTCCCAGGAAACCTAACAGGGTCAGCCATATGGTGAAGTTATATCCCATTATAATTACCGAAATAATCGTAGTGACTGATTCGTCTTCTCAAATTCTCTAGCTTTTCTGTGTCCCTTTTGAATAACTTCATCTGGAAGATTAGCAAGCCTTGCTGCATTAAAGCCATAGCTTTTAGGACACGCTCCTTTAATGAATTTGTAGAGGAAGGTAATAGTCTCCTGGCTGGGGTCTTCACATTCATTTTCCACCATGCATGCCTTAAAGAAAGAAAAATATTCATGCACTAGCAATAAGTACCCAACTTGATTCTTTCAAGAAACTGAACAATTTTCAAATAAACAACTGCACATACCATATGTCCTAGGCGCACAGCAACATTTTGAGAATAATCTTCTACCAATGAATGGTAGTGGGTAGAAAACAATGTACGACATTTTATAGCCTCAGCAAGTTCTTTAACAACTGCATTTGCTATTGCTGTCCCATCAAACGTAGCAGTACCTCTTCCTGTGAAAGTAAAATATGCATAAATTGTATACTATACAATCTGCCTTTTATCCCCAAAATGATGACCTCAACAAAGGGATAGAAAACTAACACTAGGCAACATATCCAAAAGCAAATTTATTAAAACCTATTAAGCTACATAGGTCTGCTTAGCAGCCCTTGGGGAGTGGGGTTTAAGAGTACTGGTCAAGTTTAGAAACTTCCTATTAGTGAATTAGTAAGTATTCTCATTATCCTCGTAACTTTAATATAAGGCTTAGAAAGTTAAAGCCTTAGTAATTAATTAAAAACCTTTCCTTCATACTATCACCTTTCATCTCCACCTATGGGTCTGTGCCACAATTGTGAATACATGCTCTAAAGGCATTCATATTTAGATGTCCTATGGATGATCCTCCAGAAAAATAGTTCTTTATACGAACTATTTTTCAAGACAGCCTTCAGGTTGGGCATGGTAGCTAGGGGCTCATGCCTATAATCACAGCGCTTTAGGAAGTTGAATAGGAGCCCGGGAGTTGAAGGTTAAACTGAACTATGATAAGTGGACTCAAGCCTGGGCAACAGAGCATGACTTTTTTTTTTTTTTTTTTTTAAAGATGGCTTTCAGGCCGGGCACAGTTTAATCCTAGCACTCTTGGGAGGCCAAGGTGGGTGGATCGTTTGAGCTCAGGAGTTTGAGACTAGCCTGAGCAGGAGTGAGACCCCGTCTCGGCTAAAAGTAGAAGTTAATTGGACAGCTAAAAATATACAGAAAAAATTACCCAGGCATGGTGGTGCATGCCTGTAGTCCCAGCTACTCGGGAGGTGCTGAGGCAGGAGGATTACTTGAGCCCAGGAGTTTAAGGTTGCTGTGAGCTAGGCTGACACCATGGCACTCTAGCCTGAGCAACAAAGTGAGATTGTCTGAAAAAAAAAGGCCTTCAAATGCCTTACCTAATTCATCCACAAGCACCAGAGAATGTGCTGTTGCATGCATAAGTATGCTAGCAGTTTCACTCAATTCAACAAAAAATGTACTTTCACCTAAAAAAAATAAATAAATGGATGATCATTTTGCAAATCATATTAACAGTAGCTTCATCTTTCAGATTATACCATTTCATCTATCGTGAGCTACACAGTGGCACCAAAGATTAAATCTCATTAAAAGACTATGCAATTCTTATACTAGAAGTGATGTTTTTAAATATCTAAAGCAGTCAGTTTTTCATGACACCAGAAAAATCAAACATCACATTTAAGTGGCTTATGCACAAAAGGCAAATGTCTTTATCACTTCTAAATGAATTGTCACATAATAAAGCCTTAGGTGGGAGAAAAAAAAAAAACTCACCTGACATTATTCTATCTGAAGCACCAAGTCTAGTAAACACTCTATCAATCGGTGTGAGCCTACACACTTCAGCAGGTACATAACAACCCATCTGGGCCATTATAGCTAATAAGCCAGCCTGTGAATAAGGGAGGAAAAGGGCTTTTACCACTGGCATTAAAAAAAACCTATAGACAAGAAGGGTTCTGTTCTTACACCCATTTGCTAAAATGGAGAGAAGTGAGGCTAAATAGGCTCAAGGCCTAACTGGCCTTCAAAATATCATAGCCTGCACACTAACCCACTATACTAGTGATTCCCCTGGCTACAGAGTAGAATCACCTAGGAGCTCCTTAAAATTGAAACCTAGAACCAATTCCAAATCGAATGAATCTATGTTCTTAAAGTGATTTTTTTTTTCTTTATTTAGGGATTTTACCAAGTGACTTAAAGTGATTTTTTTAAAAAATGTTGAAAACCACCGCACACACTATTCTGCCTTTCTCGTTAGCAAATCTGGTGAACAGCTGTATAATATGGTGTGAGGAGGACAGCAAATACTACTGTTTTTATTTAAACCTTTTAAAAATATAAAAACCATTTTTAAGCTTCATGGCTAGCCAACCCCTGATATAAAGGTTAGATAATAATATCAAAAAGGCCATCATGTCATCCCTATAAGCAGTTCCCAAAAGTTGCTAGAGGTCATGAGCTTTATTTGCTTTTCTACTTCAGTAAGTAAGAAACCCTTTTATAAGGGTTTCTACAAATGAGTCTAATTTAGGGACAAACCTGCAACATTTCTTCTTTTCTTACAGCCTTAAGTAGTTTCTCCTTGCTTCTAAGTCATTAACTGAATTTCAGGTAACTCTGTGCTGTTTGGAAAATGATAGCCTAAATATGTAATATATTCATTCTCAGTGTTATAAATAACTTTCTGATAACAAAACCTTAAGAATCAGTTACCTGTCTCATGAGCGTAGACTTGCCCCCCATATTTGGTCCAGTAACAAGCACACAATAGGCTTTGCCATTTTCCTCCTCCTCTTCCTCACAGCCTATTAGAATGTCATTAGGAATAAAATCATCTCCAAAAAAAGTCTTCGTGATGCAAGGATGGCGTGATCCTTTAAGCTTTAAGAAGGGAGCATTGTCTTCCCCTGGCAACAGAATTACTGGGCGACACATAGGACCATCACCTCCTCGACTATAGTTAGTCAGGCACAGTAAGACATCTGTGAAAGAGAGGGTAAGAGTGAGGCTTCATCATTTTGGGGGTTTTATCAGCCTAAGTGTTTTAAATACCTTTATGGTAACACTTACAATGAGAAATAAGAAATAGCTTCCAATTTCAGCCCAAAGATCTGCCCCCCCCCCCCAAGGACTTAGCTGCTAACATCTGGACCAAGAGTGCTGAGTGGAAGCTAGAAGATACAGCAGAGAGATGCTATATTACCCTTTACTTGATATAATCCTAGGGCTAACACTTCTTGGGAGAAACAGAATGTTCTGAGAATTGGCACACTGATATTAAAACAATCTTGAGAGGAAGATAAACTGATTTTGAATACCCATGCTGAGGAAGGATTTTATATTATCTAATTACTAAATGGAGCACACTGAAACAGAAGGATTCTATTCTACTCCATGGTTGTGTTCATATCAAAATAGCTTTATTTTACAAATCTGAGTAAACTATGGTTGCTGTATTTAAAAAAAAAAAAATACAGAACCTAAACCTAAACTGTAAAATAGCAAAGGCTCCAGATATGTTGGCCATGACATTTAAAGAAAAAGGAAATTATATATGAAGCTGAAAATGTTGCCAAATTGTAAATGCATAAATCAGGGCTTTTAAAATCAACTGTATGTAGTAAAGAATGTGTGACAATCTGGCTACCGAGAAAAAGACAAATCTTTGAAATGTGTACACAAATGGATTCAATGAAATAAAAAATGGAAAAATGCAAAGGCTATAATAAAACTAAATTTAAAACATGGATCAAGACACAGTCCTAGACTGGGTGTGGTGGCTCATGCCTGTCATCCTAACACCTTGGGAAATTAGCTGGACAACTAAAAAATATATAAAATATTAGCCAGACATGGTGGCTTGCGGAGGCAGGAGATCGCCTGAGCCCAGGAGTTTGAGGCTGCTGTGAGCCAGGCTGACCACTCTAGCCCGGGCAACAGAGTGAGACTCTTGTCTCAAAAAAACAAAGACACAGTCCTAAATTACTGTACAAAAAAGCACCTTAAAAAGAGCGTTTATTGGCCGGGCACGGTGGCTCACACCTGTAATCCTAGCACTCTGGGAGGCCGAGGCGGGCGGATTGCTCAAGGTCAGGAGTTCGAAACCAGCCTGAGCAAGAGTGAGACCCCGTCTCTACTATAAATAGAAATTAATTGGCCAACTAATATATAGAGAAAAAATGAGCCGGGCATGTTGGTGCATGCCTGTAGTCCCAGCTACTTGGGAGGCTGAGGCAGTAGGATTGCTTGAGCCCAGGAGTTTGAGGTTGCTGTGAGCTAGGCTGACGCCACAGCACTCACTCCAGCCTGGGCAAGAAAAAAGCAAGACTCTGTCTCAAAAAAAAAAGCATTTATTGAACACTTAAAAATATTATTAAAAATAAAATCCAGGCCGGGCGCGGTGGCTCACGCCTGTAATCCTAGCACTCTGGGAGGCCGAGGCAGGCGGATTGCTCAAGGTTAGAAGTTCGAAACCAGTCTGAGCAAGAGTGAGACCCTGTCTCTACTATAAATAGAAAGAAATTAATTGGCCAACTAATATATATATATAAAAAAAAAATTAGCCGGGCATGGTGGCACATGCCTGTAGTCCTAGCTACTTGGGAGGCTGAGGCAGGAGGATTGCTTGAGCCCAGGAGTTTGAGGTTGCTGTGAGCTAGGCTGACGCCACGGCACTCAGTAGCCTGGGCATCAAAAAAGCGAGACTCTGTCTCAAAAAAAAAATAAAATAAAATTCAGTCTAAAGTTTGACTTACATACTATTAAATATTCTTTTCAAAATCAATATTTTGTTCAATTATTCAAGACTAAAGAAAGGCCAAAGGGCTATTAAGAATTAAAAGCAAGTTTTAAGTGAATAACTTAAATTGCTGTGGGCAACCCAGTCATTTTGCCTAGTGAGGAAGCAAGTACATACATACCGTGTTTCCCCGAAAATAAGACCTACCCTTTAATAAAATAAGCCCTAACAGGATTTCTAAGCATTTGCGCAATATAAGCCCTACCCCGAAAATAAAACCTAGTGGTGGGCGTGGCTACGCAGCGTATCTGCACAGCCCATGCATTTCATGGAGGAGTGGTAAAGAAGAGGAGCAGCCCTTCTCAGCTGCCCCATGAGAGCTCTACTGCTCACCATGAGAGATTGGGACCAATGGCTCTAAAGGAAATAGAGTTGCAAGAAATTCAGGATGGAATTCGGGGTTTGGAGAGTTATGATGTTCCAGAAGAAGACGAGCTAATTATATTTTAATAAATGTAGATCGCTGTACCGTACTTTAAAAAAAATAACACATCTCCTCAAAATAAGCCCTAAGGTGTCTTCTTTTTTTTTTTTTTTTTTTTTTGAGACAGTCTTGCTTGTTGCCTAGGCTAGAGTGAGTGACCTGGCTTCAGCCTAGCTCACAGCAACCTCAAACTCCTGGGCTCAAATGATCCTACTGCCTCAGCCTCCCGAGTAGCTGGGACTACAGGCATGCACCACCATACCTGGCTAATTTTTTCTATATACATTAGTTGGCCAATTAATTTCTTTCTATTTATAGTAGAGACGGGGTCTCACTCTTGCTCAGGCTGGTTCTGAACTCCTGACCTCAAGTGATCCGCCCGCCTCGGCCTCCCAGAGTGCTAGGATTACAGGCGTGAGCCACCGCGCCCGGCCTAAGGTGTCTTCTTGAGGAAAAATAAATAAGACCCTGTCTTATTTTGGGGGAAACACAGTATATCAAAATATATACTTTGCAGGCCCAGCGCGGTGGCTCGTGCCTGTAATCTTAGCACTCTGGGAGGCTGAGGCTGGAAGATCGCTCGAGGTCAAGAGTTCGAGACCAGCCTGAGCAAGAGCCAGACCCCGTCTCTACTGAAAATAAAAAAATTAGCCAGTCGATTAAAAAATATAAACAAAAAATCAGCCAGGCATGGTGGCTCACACCTGTAGTCACAGGTACTTGGGAGGCTGAGGCAGGAGGATCGCTTGAGGCCAGGAGTTTGAGGTTGCTGTGAGCCAGGCTGATGCCATGGCACTCATTCTAGCCAGGCAACAAAGCAAGGCTCTGTCTCAAAAAAACAAACAAAAAAAATGTGTACATACATATACACACACTTTGTTGTTTTTAGGGATATACAACTGGGTCATAGCATTACTAATCAAAGCCTGAGGAACAAGCTTTTTCAGTCTTACCCAGTACTGCCATGCATTCTACAGCTGTCTGCCAGTCCTTGTAATTTTTGTCGAAGTTATAGAACAGTCGCCGCATGCAGTCCTTCAAGGATACATCTCTCCGTTCTTCCGCATTTATCAGGTTAGCCAACTTCTTCTCAATAGTTTTGGTCCAGTATCGTTTACAGCCCTTCTTGGTAGATTTCAACTCATACTCTTCTGGCAAATTACGGGTGGTGAAATTCTCTGGAATTTCCAACTGGTAGCGGTTCCTACCAATGCCCCAGTAGACTATGGTCCTACAGCCAATTCGACTGCGCTGTTTCTCTAGGTATTCCAGAAGGCTCTGTTCATTTTCTCTTATGTCAGCAAGAGCTTGGTCATAATCAGAATCAAATCCTGCTTTGGGAGTAATCAGTCCAGTCTTTCGAGCCTTTTCATGGTCAAAGGCTGTATCCCATCGGTTCAATTCTATAGTCAAATCAGGAAAACGACCTTGAGAATTTTTTGTCTGCAGAGTAATGACCTGCTTAAGGATTTTAGACTTAAAATTATCGATGACTTCTTCCATAATCCCTATAATTTTACATGTTACTTTGAATCCTTCCAAAGCAGAAAGAAAATCGATAATCTTTTTTTTGCTGTATGTAGTTTCTTCATACATTATAGCCCTACTATCTGGGTGGTTCTGACTCTTCATGGGAGACCCAACATTATGAATTTTACTCAGTAGCCTCTCGAGATCTGGAAGCTTCTTTAGAAGGTCTACAACTTCTGAGATTTTGTCAGGCACAACCATGAGGTCTTCTATGGCATCTAGACGATCATTGATAGCATAAGGGCTACACAGTGGAGCAGAAAACCATTGCTTTAGCAGCCGCTTACCAAAAGGAGTATGGCAAGTATCAACCCTCTCTAGCAAGGTCCCTTCAGTAGAACCATTTGTTCCATTCTGAAAAATCTCTAAATTGCTTAAAGTCACTGCATCTAGCACCATTCGTTGATTGGTTTTTGTGAAGATAGCACCAGGACTTGTAGTACTGCCTATGTCAGAATCCAAAGGAATATATTCTTCAAAATTAGCCATTGATAAAAGCTCCTGATCAATAAGGCATTTTTTGAGGTAGAAGACACAACCACCTAGAGCAGAGAGGGCCAATTCACTCTTTTCTCCTGGTGTCAACCCAATGGAATCAGACTCTGAAGTCATATCTTTAAGTACCTGGGGTAACATCACCCCACTGTCCTCATTTAGCTTTTCTCTAAAATATCCTTCCTCGAGTAGAGTTCTCAAAGTTTTGGATGCATCCCAAAATTGGGAGCCTGGTATCAGACCTTCCTGAAGACAAGAGGATAATGAACCCTTTAGAACTGTCTTAGTTTCCACTGAGAGATTTCCTTTCTCAAACAAGACTTGTACTGGAGGATAGTGTGCCACTAGAGTCCTAAATCTGGAACAGTGGCGATCATCCGAAAACTGACCTATGAAAAACTTTCCCAGTGAAGTATCAACAAAGCATACACCATATACACGAGTGTGGCCAGAAGAATCTTCTTTTTCTTTAAGGCTAAGAAGATATTTACTGTAGTTCTCAGAGGGATCACCCTCCAGCACACTGTAGGTCTGTGTACCCTTGGTAATGATCCTACAGATCTCCCTCCTCACCACTCTATCATGTTTGGATATATGTGCCATCTTTCGGCATCGTGCCTCCATCATTTCCGGGGTCTCAGTCTGTTCCACTCGTGCTACTTTATAGCCCTTCTGCACCAGGGAATCTGAATAACGGCCAAATGCAATTTCAGGAAAACCAGAATGGGCCCAGTTGCCCTTCATGAATACAAGCCCCAGTTCATTGACCCCAATGAGAGCATCCATGTGGTATAGTTCATAAAACTTCCCCACCTTATAAAAGATGACTAGATCAAAGTTCTGAGACTTAATTTGCCACCACTTCCTCATTCCAGGAGTACAGGAATTAAGAAAATCCTCAGGCACATAGAGTGTAGATGCATCAAAATCAGGGTGATCAGGCCGCCTCCTGTGCTCATCTCTTCTCTTCTCCTTCTTAAGCCACTCTAAAGTTTCATGATACCAGATAGTGGGGCGACCACTGTCATCACCTCCTCCACTAATGTGGGCTTGAGATTCAGAATTTTGAGAGGCAGAGAAAGCATTCAAAGTACTCTTGGTTTCTGATGAAATGCCAGTTGCTCTTTTGGTAGCTGAGGGCATTTCCTTCCTTGAACTTTTCCTTTTAAGAGAGCCATATCCAGCCATTTTCTTCCGCTTTCGGGCAACTTTAACAGGGCTGTCAAAGCCTTCATTCTCACTATCCCCCACTCCACTGCTTATTTCATCGCTGCTTCCTTCCTCCTTAGTGTCTGGCTTGAATTCCACATCAGAGCCACCAATGTCACTCTCAGAGTCTGATATGACCCTTCGTTTTTTTATTTGGCGGCTACTTCGCCTAGATCCTTGCGTCTTAGGCTGTACTTCTTCATCACTCTCTATTTCATTATCTTCTTCACTCTTATCTGATACATAAGTTGTGCCTACCTGCCAGGCAAGGACAGAGTATTTTAAAAACAAAGCAAAATTAGAAAATAATATAGTTTCACTTATGTTTGACTTTATGGTGGGACCCATACAGCCATTCTGTTTTTCATTTTTAGTACAGTATTTAATACATTACATGAAATATTCAGTAACTTTTATTATAAAGTAGGCTTTGTGTTAACTGAATGCTAATATGAGTGTTCTGAGCATGTCTGAGGTAGGCTAAGCTATGCTGTTCAGTAGGGTTAGGTGTCTTAAACACATTTTCAACTTACAAAACCCCATAAATTGAGTGCTATACTGCTGTGAAGTCTCTCAGTATGCTACAACTTCATATACCAAGCACTCACCTCCAGAAAGGAGATACTTTTCTTTCTCAAGGAATATCAATTTCAGTTTCACCTAACATTAAAACAAGTGTCACATAGGTGCCAGTGGCACATGCCTGTAGTCCCAGCTACTTGGGAGGCTGAGGCGGGAGGGGATCGCTTGAGCCCAGGAGTTTGAGGCCAGCCTGGGCAACATAGCAAGACCCCATCTCTAAAAAACAAAAATTGTTTAAATTAAAACAAATATCACACTACAGAATTAAATGACTGCTGTCATGGGAATTCTATCCTATAGAACAGTGATGAAGCTGTAAGCATGACCATATATCCATAAATGCCAGGAGGTGAAGCCTTCATTAACAGTATAAGAAAGTAATAAGCAATCCATACTGGTTCTAGTGTTTGCTCTTCTACAAACCAGGTGTCTTATCTCAGGCCTCACACACTCACCCATCACGGCTCTCCCTCATGTGTAAAGCAGTATTAGGCTAAATGATCTCCGTAGTTATCATACATTTCTAAATGTCTGATTAACATTATGATCCTTTGTCCCAACCTTAAAAATAAGATTAAAATACCCACTACATTAACTTGCATATTCCCTATCACATCTATATGAAAAAGTTACAAAATTAAGCTTAGTTAGGGATGAATCTATTTTGGGACACAGCTCATTAATTTGCTAAATAGAGAATAATGATCTTGTTTTAAATTAATTATTTGTTGACTTAATAAGTTTTAATTCCCTTGATTAATGACCATTAACATGTGAGCCACGGCTGTATTTCAAGGTTTATTTAACATCTATTCTTACCAGTGCAAAATACAACAAAAGTACTAGAACTAAAAGCATAACCTAGATAATTTCCAGGACCTGGCTGCACCCTCATATAGAAGCCTACTACCAGATTCCATGACCAGTTTTATTACTACATCCTTATTGTCTCTACTTCTTACCAAAATGGTACTACTTCTTGCTTGCCCTGCCAGTAGGCTTGAGAACTTAAGTAAAAAAGACTGTTAACTGTTGAGATTCTAAGTAATCTAAATAGAATTCAGGAAAGTCCAGAAGAATGTGTGTATGTGTCTGTGTCCTAAAATAATACATATAACAAGAGAATATTACTTTAAGACACCCTCCCCCCTTTTTTCCCATCACTCTCCCAACAGAAGTTAACAACTAAATTTTCACAATGTCCCACCTCCGTCTCGTCCTCCTCTTCTGGCTCTGAGGGCTCATCACACACTGCCAATTCAAGCCTCTTAACTTTGTCTTTATTTAAGGCTTCATCTGCACGTTGCATTGCTCTGAGTATTTCAGGCTTTGAACTGTAAAAATGACCTCCCTTCTGGGCTTCCTTTGATTTTGAACCTAGAAAGATGTATTTGTAAATAATAACTTGTTGGCGGAAAGGTGACTCAACCTATAACATTTCTCCTAATGAACAAAAATGATAACAAATATAATTTGTAATTTCCCTTTTTTTATGTATATATAGCTAGATCAAAAGCCCTGAAGGAAAAGAATTTTCAGGGAAAAACTAACAGTGAAACTGAAATCAACAACTTCACTTCCTTGAAGTTACTCTGTGGGATTACCCGGGACCTATTATTTGTAGTTTCTCTTCTAATTATCTGAGACCATGGCCCGAAATGGGTAGGGGCTTACCTCTTCAAATGAGGCAGGAGATGTCAAAGGTGTTTGAGAGCCTCTCTTAAAAAGCCTCTCTTAAAAAGTTATTTCAAGGGCCGGGCGCGGTGGCTCAAGCCTGTAATCCTAGCTCTCTGGGAGGCCGAGGTGGGCGGATCGTTTGAGCTCAGGAGTTCGAGACCAGCCTGAGCAAGAGCGAGACCCCCATCTCTACTATAAATAGAAAGAAATTAATTGGCCAACTAATATATATAGAAAAAATGAACCGGGCATGGTGGCGCATGCCTGTAGTCCCAGCTACTTGGGAGGCTGAGGCAGAAGGATTGCTTGAGCCCAGGAGTTTGAGGTTGCTGTGAGCTAGGCTGACGCCATGGCACTCACTCTAGCCTGGGCAATAAAGTGAGACTCTATCTCAAAAAAAAAAAAAAAAAAAAAAAAAAAAGTTATTTCAGGAAGGCACAGACTATACTATCAGTTAAATGTAGCTATCATATGATAATTAAATATAAGTTCATTTCATTATAATCTTAAAGGACATTCTTATGCACTGAGCAAAAGGTTAGGGAGAGAAGATCACAAGTCTAATGGTATATAATTGTTTAGTTCTTTTCCAAGAGGCATAACCAGAAATGTCAGTTCTGCCCAAATATAACCATAATTTGAAAAGAAATCTTAATTTATTTAAATTTAACATATCTAAAACATGTATTTCCTTTTTTCTGTACACTAAAACTAATAGGACAACATAAATTTCCATGGAATTAGTAACTTTTAAAGCTATAATATTCCATTTTTCTGAAGAGCTGCACCAAAGCTACAAATTGCAATAAACAAAATAAACTGGAGGGGGCAATGAACTTTTCCCAAAGTGCCTATTGAAGCCATAGTCTGCCCACACACATCCTATCTAATGATATCATTCTCAAGAATGCTTGATCTAATCTCTACAAATCTAAGACAAAAATTTCAACATCAACAAAAAGGCCTACTTTTTTTTTACCCATACCTCTCTGCTAATTTGTTAATATGCATGTATTATAACAATTGGGAATTTTAAAAAGGGCAAAAAGTGTGCACAGGGATAATTTTATTAAAAATGACAATATAAATGTAAATATGGCCTTAATCTCTTATTTAAAGTCATTCTGCCAAAGCCTTTTTAAAATCTCAAAATAAGTCCTAGAAGAGACCCCATTTATCATCTGGTCCAATGAGATAATTTTATATATGAATAAAACAGTATCAGAAAATAAGTTACTTTGTTGGCCAAGATTACACAGCAAATTGGTAGAGAAGACAGAACCAAATTTCCTAATTCTCTTTCCATCCTGTATGTCAGATTTCCATTTAGATTGAACTTTCTTCAGTTCTTCCCAGCCCCACCATTGTATAGGATCAGCACTACACTAAAAAGTATGATCCCCAGAGATTTTTGGGAAACTGACCCTTGTTCTGATTCTACGATACTGGAGTTCAACAATGTACTAGCCCAGGTTGGGCACGGTGGCTCATTCCTGTAATCTCTGGAAGGCCAAGGAAGGAGGATCGCTTGAAGCCAAGAGTTCGAGACCAGCTTGGGCAACATAGCAAGACCCCATCTCTACCAAAAAAATGTTTAGGCCTGGCACGGTGGCTCACGCCTGTAATCCTAGCACTCTGGAAGGCCAAGGTGGGAGGAATGCTTGAGTTCAGGAATTCAGACCAGCCTGAGCAAGAGCCAGACCCCGTCTCTACTATAAATAGAAAGAAATTAGCCAAACAACTAAAAACAGAAAAAATTAGCCAGGCACAGTGGCACATGACCTATAGTCCCAGCTACCTGGGAGGCTGAGGTATAATAATTGTGAAGGATCACTTGAGCCCAGGAATTTGAGGTTGCTGTGAGCTAGGCTGATGCCACGGCACTCTAGCCCAGGCAACAGAATAAGACTCTGTATCCAAAAAAAAAAAAAAAAAAAAATTTTTTTTTTTTTTAATTTAAGAAAACACAACATACTAGCCTGGAGAATCTGAGGATAAAGGATAAGGACTTGTTCATGCCCTGATATACAACAGTGTACTATATCCACAATCATACTATGCATGCACTATGTATAATTCAAGAGACTGATGGGGTATACCTAGCTCAAATGAGGCTAAACATGCAGGACTGATGATATCTGTGATAAATATGGCTGGGTCTGGGAAGAGAAAGTATGGTTCCAAAAATATGTTGTGAAACTCAACTCAGGTATGTTCATAGGTAAGTATTTTAGAGGCCAAGTAGTATGCATCTCCATCTGTTCTAGAGCTGGGCATGGTGCCACACACCTGTAGTCCCAGCTACTCAGGAGGCTGAGAAGGGATCTCTTGAAGCCAGGAGTTTGAGGCCAGCCTGGGCAACATAGCGAGACCCTGTCTCTTAAAAAAAAGAGAGAGAGAATGTCACTAATATAGGCTATGTATCCTAACCACACTATCTTTCTTTTGGATCCTTCAAGATGGGGACAGTTTAACCTTCTTATGTCTGAATTTGGTGTTTTGGTTATTACCTCCAATCATGAAATGATTTTTTTTCCTTTAAGAGCTTAATATTGCTGTAAGTCACTGAAAGGACAGAAGAACTCCATTCCACAAAAACAAACTGGCTGAAGACCAACTCCATCTTATCTCTTTCCCATGCTAGAAGCTTTCACAACCACCACTCTTGCAATTTATTGGAGTAAAACACACTTAATTTCACTGTATAGAGAAGAGATTCCCTCTCTCCCCGTCCCCTCATACACACACACACACACACACACACACACACACTCTCTCTCTCTCTGCAGTGACTCTTACCTGTATATGGTTTTAGTAGCCTTTTGCTAACCCAGCCCCTCGTTGGGCTGTCATCAAAAAACTGTACATGAACGCGTACTGATTTCCCTTTCTCTCGGATGAATGTTCCATCAAAAGGGTGGTTATAAACCAGACAAGGCCACCAAGGGTAACCCTCCATCTTGGCCCAAACCAAATCACCTGGTGAGAAGTCACAAGAACTGCTGCCAAAAGGAAATACATAATTAATATTTGGTTAAGTTTCCTTAAAGGCAATTACTTATAAATAAATAATTCCAAAGAAAGTATCATTAAATCTCCTTTGAAATCTTCTGGCATTAATAATCAAGCATAGAAACTTTAGAATTAATGATTTTTAAAGTCAGCAATTCAAGTCATTTTTAAAAGAAGCTAACAATGCTTATTTAACTATTAAGACAAACACAAATATAATAAATTGTGGTATTAAGAAACTTTCTCAGAATCATTCAAGTTTAAAAACTACAGCAAATTCTGGTAGAATGTGGATGGCAGGAAAAGGGCACAGATTCACTGTATATGCTCTCTGAATTATGGTGAATAGCATGCATAATACAACATGGGCTGTATATATCAGAAATAGGATCTAACCCACAGTACTAATATAAAACACACCCATTATATAATATACTAATTATATTAAGCATCTAATTCATTAGACTTTGCTTAGAATCTGTTTCCAGTTAAGCTCCTGTGTATTCCAAAAGCTAGCTAGCTCTCTACTAGCATGCCGTGCCAGCAAACTATAATAGCTTTATAGAGAAACTCAAGTCAACAAATAAGTGCCTAATGTGCCAAAAATAGTGCCTATGCCTACAAAATCAAAAAGAGAGATTCAATCTTCACAAAAACTGATTTAGCCCTGTGAGTTTGCTCAGAAAAGGGAGGGGAGGGGTGAAGGGAAAGAAATCTTGCTAACAGACTACATAGGAGCCAATGTACAGGCCACAAACGGCTGATAAGCCCTGACCAAGTATTAGATACCAAGATTTTCTTAAGCCTGCTCAAAGGTTTTCTCTGAATAACCATGAAATTAAAATAAGCATATTACAAACAAGAATATTTTAGATATTTTTGAATAGTAATTAGTCAGTTGAAGCCACCTGATTTAGACACAATCATGAAATATAAAGTATCCTTTTCTTCAAAAAATAAAAAAAGAGGCCAGCACGGTGGCTCGCACCTGTAATCCTAGCACTCTGGGAGGCCAAGGCAGGAGGATCGTTTGAGCTCAGGAGTTCGAGACCAGCCTGAGCAAGAGCAAGATCCCGTCTCTACTAAAAATAGAAAGAAATTAGCTGGATAACTAAAAATATATAGAAAAAATCAGCCGGGCATGGTGGCGCATGCCTGTAGTCCCAGCTACTCGGGAGGCCGAGGCAGGAGGATTGCTTGAGCCCAGGAGTTTGAAGTTGCTGTGAACTAGGCTGACTCCACGGCACTCAAGCATGGGCAACAGAGCGAGACTATGTTTCAAAAAAAGATTGTGTGGAACAGCTTGATCTTAAGCCTCCCTCATGTTAAGCAGGCTTTCCCTTAATTTGGGCCATTTAACCACTTAACCACAAAGGTCTATCACACCCAGAGGCTTTCTTTCTAAGTTAGAAAAGAATTTCTTCCCTAAGCTGTACTCCTTTATTTTTGCTGCTAAAGAAGGGAAATAACCTTTGTCTATATAAAGGCAACAGCGCAAGATTCTGTCTCAAAAAGAAAAAAAAAGATTGGCCACAGAGAAAATAAATGTCAACAAACATGTCTCCACGTCAAGCATATTTTAGGTTTCTAACTATATTGGCTAAGGCAGCTTTTTCTAAAGAGGGGAAGGTGGGCGGGCACGGTGGCTCACGCCTGTAATCCTAACACTCTGGGAGGCCCAGGCGGGCGGATTGCTCAAGGTCAGGAGTTCAAAACCAGCCTGAGCAAGAGCAAGACCCCATCTCTACTATAAATAGAAAGAAATTAATTGGCCAACTAATATATAGAGAAAAAAGTTGGCCGGGCATGGTGGCGCATGCCTGTAGTCCCAGCTACTCCGGAGGCTGAGGCAGTAAGATTGCTTGAGCCCAGGAGTTTGAGGTTGCTGTGAGCTAGGCTGACACCAGGGCACCAGGGCATTCTCTCTAGCCTGGGCAACAAAGTGAGACTCTGTCTCACTAACTAACTAACTAACTAAATAAATAAATAAATAAATAAAGAGGGGAAGGGTAGGGATATCTACAGGCAAGCTGTCTGCCCTACCTGAAGGCAACTAAATCTCTTAAGAGACTGAACACTTGTACATAGTGAAGCATTAACCCAACCACTGGCCAGTTTGAGACGGTTTCTTCTCTTACATATTGAAATTATAATATTAAATTTCACCAGCTATTTCATACATACAAGTCTATTAATATAAGGGTTACAAATTCTCAAGAATGGAGTTACTATATCAGAGACTTTGACAAAAACACACATTGTGGTACACCTGAGATTCAAGAGAACAGGATGCCCCAAACCCAGTAGAATTCTATTTTGCCTGGTAAGAGGCAACAAAGCACTTACAAGAATTTCAGAGTTGTTTCATAGGAGCTCCCAGAGAAACTAAATGACTATATCAAAATTCTTGAGAAAAATAATGTGAGATGGCCAAACTTGCCTCCAAAAAGTTCTCTTCTGTGCTCAATTAACTCAAGTTTCTGACTGAGATACCAAAGATATGTGGGGGAAACATACTTTTTAGCTTTATACCTATAATATGTAATAAAATAATATCATTTTAACATGTTTCAGTTAATCATTCTAGTTTTTATCCTAAAGGAAATACTGTTGGCCTGCTGTATCTTTGGGTTCTGCATCTATCAATTCAACCACCCATGGATTAAAAATAAAAACAAAAAATACAAATTTAAAAACAATATAGAGATACAAGTAGATCCACCATTTGACCCAGCAATCCCATTACTGGGCATCTACCCCAAAGAACAAAAGACATGCTATAAAAAAGACATCTGCACTCAAATGTTTATACTAGCACAATTCACAATTACAAAGATGTGGAAACAACCCAAGTGCCCATCAATACATGAGTGGATTAATAAAATGTGGTATATGTATACCATGGAGTACTATTCAGTTATAAGAAATAATGGTGATATAACACCTCTTGTATTTTCCTGGATACAGCTAGAACCCATTCTACTAAGTGAAGTATCCCAAGAATGGAAAAATAAGCACCACATGTACTCACCAACAAATTGGTTTCACTGATCAACATCGAAGTGCACACATATAGGAATAACATTCATCTCGGACTCTGGGCAGATGGGAGGGGGGAGGAAGGGATGGGTATATACGTACATAATGAGTGTGATGGGCACGGTCTGGGGGATGGACACCCTTGAAGCTCTTACTGGGGCAGGGGAGCAAGGGCAATATATGTAACCTAAACATTTGTACCCCAGTAATATGCTGAAATAAAAAAAACAGTATGACAACTATTTACATAGCATTAACAGAGATGATTTAAAGTATAGGGGAGGCCTACATAGGTTACATGCAAGTACTACATCATTTTATATAAGTGACATGAACATTTGGGTATCCTAGGTGGTCCTGGAACAAATTCCCCTCAAATACTAAGGGAAGACTATAACTTGAGTCTTTTAAGGAGGTCTGTTACCTTAGAACTCTGTCATTTTTAAATGATGTTCAAGGTTTCACGGTTTCAAAAATGATTAGAGAGTAATATATTTCCTTCCCAAGCAACGGATTTAAAAAATTAAAATACCTGGTACAGTGGCTCATGCCTGTAATTTTGGGGAGGCAGAGGCAGAAGGAGCTTTTGAGGCCAGGAGTTCAGAGACCAGCCTAGACAATATAGCAACACCTTTTCTCTACAAAATATGAAAAATAAACTTTTAAAAAATCAGCCAGGTGTGCAGCACACGCTTGTAGTTCGAGCTACTTGGGAGGCTGAGGTAGGAGGATCACGTGAGCCCAAGAGTTTGATGCTGCGTGAGCTATGATCATGCCACTGCACTCCAGCCTAGGCAACAGAGTGAGATTTTCCCTCTTTAAAAAAAAAAAAATTAACATAAAATATCTTTGATCCTCCTGAACCACAGTTCTATGAAAAAAAAATTTTCAAAGTATTTAAAAGACAAATAAATGTTCATCCTCACTAGAGAAAAAAATGCTTGTGTAAAAAGTCAGTTACAACCATTACCAGTTTTGAAACTTCTTTTGAAATAAAATCCTATTAAAAACGTAACTGTCTAAACGAATTTTGTCTTTTAACATTGTGTTACCCCCAATATGACATTATACTTACAGAGTCTTACACATAACCTAATTTCTCCGTTAAGAAATGGCAGTACTATAAAACGCTAAGACTAAAAAATTTAGTAATATGCAATTTCTCCAATGCTAAAAAGAAAGAGTAAGTGGCTCTGAGAGGCTGAGGCGGGTGGATCACTCAAGGGTCAGGAGTTCAAAACCAGCCTGAGCAAGGACGAGACCCTGTCTCTACTAAAAATACAAAGAAATTAATTGGCCAACTAAAAAATATATAGAAAAAAATTAGCCGGGCATGGTGGCACGTGCCTATAGTACCAGCTACTTGGGAGGCTGAGGCAGGATTGCCTGAGCACAGGAGTTTGAGGCTGCTGTGAGCTAGACTGACGCCACAGCACTATAGCCCTGGCAAAAGAGTGAGACTCTGTTTCAAAAAAAAAAAAAAAAAGAAAGAGTAACACTAAAAATCTTGACCCAGGAAATAGTGGTTTCCAAGCCAAAAAGATAGTTAACCAGGTAATAAAATGTATTGTGTAATAAAAATAAAAATTTCAAACATTTCTCAAAGTTTTTCTCCACTTAGTGCTAACGAAGAATATTTATAAAAAATTGCTGGGTGGGCGTGGTGGCTCACACCTGTAATCCTAGCACTCTGGGAGGCCCAGGCGGGTGGACTGCTTGAGGTCAGGAGTTCAAAACCAGCCTGAGCAAGAGCGAGACCCGTCTCTACTATAAATAGAAAGAAATTAATTGGCCAACTAATATATAGAGAAAAAATTAGCCTGGCATGGTAGCACATGCCTGTGGTCCTAGCTACTTGGGAGGCTGAGGCAGCAGGATTGCTTGAGCCCAGAAGTTTGAGGTTGCTGTGAGCTAGGCTGACCCCATGGCACTCACTCTAGCCTGGGCAACAAAGCAAGACTCTATCTCAAAAAAAAAAAAAACAACAACTTACTGACTTGTGTGTGTAAACTTTAATTCTTTAAAGGTAATTTTTAATTTTTTTCTCTAATAATTGTGCAGTTTTCAAGAATGCCAAAATTAAGGAAACATTTTAATCCATGCAAATACTCAGATTTTTCTATCAACATTACCATAGTTTTAAATATAAGCATGGGATACCAACTGGAATGTGCTATAATTTGAATAGCTGCAATCTTTTATACAGTAGTCCTTAAAGGAGCCCAATCTTATAAAGTCAAATAAACCTGTAAAACTGGCTCTACTTAAAACTTTTTCTTTAGTAGTGCTATGTTAATTTAATTTTACTGTAGTTTAATATTTGGCTATATTTTTGAACAATCTTAGTATCTTTCTCTTTTCCTATAACTAGAATTGTGTTAATATTAACAGGGATCTAACCCTATGCAATGTAAACCTAGTTTGAAAATATTTGGATCACAGTGACCGCATCCCCCTCCCCGAAATAATTGCAAAATATATCGGCTCTCCCTAAACAACCACCTAAAATGCCAAAATACTGAAATTATGATATACTTAAATAAAATTCAATTTTGATATTGTAAGTGTTTTTAAAGCTTTAAATAATAATAACCTTAAATGTTCGGTATTCCTGGGATTTTAAAGACAGTGGGGAAAAAAGCAAAGAGGGAAAGCTGACAGCTCAGAAAAATAAATGTAAAAGCTCTGATATACTAAAAACATGAAATGACTTAGTAAGTCTAATAAATAAACACTGAACGGATTTTTTAAATTCTGCCTTAAAAATCACATTATATGGCTCACAACTGTAATCCTAGCACTCTGGGAGCATTGCTTTAAGTTAGGAGTTGGAGACCGGCCCGAGCAAAAGTGAGACCATCTCTACGAAAAATAGAAAAAATGAGCTGGGCATGGTGGTGCTCGCTTGTAGTCCCAGCTACTCAGAGGGCTGAGGCAGGAGGATCACTAGACCCTAGGAGTTGGAGGTTGCTGTGAGCTAGGCTAACACCATAGCACTCTAGCCTAGGCAACAGAGCAAGACTCTGTCTCAAAAAAATAAATAAACAAGGCTTACCTAACAAAAAAACTGTGTACATAAACATTGAATAGTCACAGATGTTAAAAACACTGGACTTGGCCGGGCACAGTGGCTCAGGCCTATAATCTTGGCACTCTAGGAGGCTGAGGCGGGAGAATCGCTCAAGGTCAGGAGTGCAAAACCAACCTGAGCAAGAGAGAGAGCAAGTCTCTACTAAAAATACAAAGAAATTAATTGGCCAACTAAAATATATAGAAAAAATTAGCCAGGCATGGTGTTGCATGGTCTCAGCTACTCGGGAGGCTGAGGCAGAAGGATTGCTTGAGCCCAGGAGTTTGAGGTTGCTGTGAGCTAGGCTGACGCCATGGCACTCACTCTAGCCTGGGCAACATAGTGAGACTCTGTCTCAAAAAACAAACAAACAAACAAACAAGAAAACACTGGACTCATCCTTAGAAATGAAAACTACCAATGTTTGCACCTACCTCTCAAGGTGAACCATTAAGCAGATTTCCCCTACCCTCAAATAACTAAATGTGGTATTGAGAAAAGAGAAGAGAAGTAATCAGAGCAATTCCCAGTCACATCTACTCATCTACCTGCATCTCTGCCTGTATGCAGTTTTCTTTCCTTCAGCTATGGATAACTATGGCCCATCATCACTAGTGCGCTAGGTCTGGGAGGACCATATAAATTCTTCAAACTGGCCTCTAAACTATAATACTGTATTAGAAAAGAAACCTAAAAGAAACCAAGGTTGTTTGGAGAGCAGCTTAATTCCATGCCTTGCAGGGCAGGGTGAAATGAGAATTGTCATTAGAATGAAAGAATGCTTTTATAAGTTTCTGAGACAGTGTTAAAAAGACATAAAAGCCAGCTTAAAAGTGGTTTCTGGCTGTGTAACCTCAAGGCCTTGTTTTAAAAAAATAGAAAATAATTTTTAAAAAAGGTTTCCACTGGCTAAATTATAACAAGTTGAGAATTTTTAAAAAATACTAGGGGCAGTAGCTCACACCTGTAATCCCAGCACTTTGGGAGGCCAAGAAGAGAGGACTGCTTGAGCCCAAGAATTCAAGACCAGCCTGGGCAACATAACAAGACTTCGTCTCTACCAAAAATGTGTTTAAAAACAAAATTTTTGTAAATGTGAAAATTCCTGGTTTTATGCCCTAAATACTCTGGCTTGATCATCATTCTAGGCATGTAAAAAAAATATCACATGTACCCCATAAATACGTACAAATGTTATGTTTTAATTTCTTTTAAAAAATCTGTTTTAATTAAATCAATTAAAACAAGTTAGGTCTATAAATCTGAATCTATGATACTGTGAAAAAAGCTTGAACTTTTTTCTCTTACAATAACTGTTACATTAAGTGTAATAATATTTGAAATATATTACTCTAAAAATGTTTAACTGTTTGAAAATTCTCAAGAAAGATAATTAGAGGCCGGGCGCGGTGGCTCACGCCTGTAATCCTAGCTCTCTAGGAGGCAGAGGCGGGCGGATCGTTGAGCTCAGGAGTTTGAAACCAGCCTGAGCAAGAGCGAGACCCCGTCTCTACTATAAATAGAAACAAAATTAATTGGCCAACTAATATATACATAGAAAAAATTAGCCGGGCATGGTGGCGCATGCCTGGGAGGCTGAGGCAGGAGGATCGCTTGAGCCCAGGAGTTTGAGGTTGCTGTGAGCCAGGCTGACACCAGGGCACTCACTCTAGCCTGGGCAACAAAGCGAGACTCTGTCTCAAAAAAAAAAAAAGAAATTAAAGGCTCTTTAAAAAAAGATTTGTCAGGCTTTACATACCAATCCTTGTCTATGAATAGAGGCAGTCATACACGTTTTTTAAGCACCCATAATCAACAGAGAAAATAATTATCAGGAAAATGGGATTCTGAGAAATAAACTAGCCAAGATTGTTAGAAAGCCAGATTTAAGTGGTCAGATGCCTTGCTCACAGATCTCAATTATCATCTTGATAAACTATAGCTGAGACACAGGCCCAGGGGCACATCTATGTCCTGCTACTTTTTATCATTCCAATTCCTTCCACTCCCTCATTTCCCACAATGAAATCATCACCATTTATTTCCTGTCTGGGCCTCCCAAGTCCTCCTGGAAGTCTTCTCCATCCTTACTGCCACTACCCTTGTCTTCTCCCCTTGATCAGATCAGCTTCCTAACTGGTCTCTCGAATAAACACCACAATGCAGCCAGAGTGATGTATCTAAAGCATAAATCTCCCCTGTAGATTTCTTAGATGAAACCTACAGATACAATAACCATATAGAAAAAGATGGGCAAATCCAATATTATACTTAATAACTTGTATTTATCAAAAGATGTCACAAACTGAGTGAAAGAACAATTCAGAGTGGAAGAAGATTTTGCAACACACATTAACTGATAAAACTTTTAAAAAAGGGTCAAAACGTAAACACTTCAGCACAAGAAGAAAGCTAACTAACATTAAAAGATGCTCAACATCTTTTAAAGCTTTCTTGGAATAAAGTCCAAAAGTCTTTGTGGCCCCATCAGCCTGTTTATGATTAGATCCCTGCTTACCTTCTCCAAGGCTTCCTTCTCCATTCTACCATTTTCAGGATCTTGTTTTCTTCCTGAACTAGCTTCCCCACTCCCACCATAATCTGGCTAACCCCATTTGATCGTCTGGTCTCAGTTTACAGTGCTGAAAGCCAAGCCTGAACCCACACCCTCTCCTCCCCATCCTTCCCCTCAAAGCACACACAGCTCATATATTCCACTTTTGCTCCAGAACTGCCTCTTTGCTTGTCCTGTTCACTGCTGTACACAGGATCCACAATGCCTAATACTGTTTGGCAGAGTAGGTATGTGAACGTTTGTTGAATGAAGGACAAACTTACATACACTGGAGTTTCTTTAGTAGTATCAAATGTCCATCTTTCTTAAATTCCCTGCGACCTGGAATATGTCTCCATAGTGGGAGGTCAAATAAATGTATACAATGTTATGTTTTCAAGTATCTTGAATTCAGACCTCAAGAAGCAAATAGCATATGTATATGTAAAGTAAAACCTTACAATAAAAATACCCGTTTAGTTTAGATACAGGAAGAATCAATTCACGCTCAAGTAAACACAATACATCAGGCATTTCGAACCATGAAAGTCTGTTAATAAATACGATGCTGGTCTGTTCCCCACAGGCAGATTCTACTAATGAAGGACTAAATACTTAAACTGTGGGAAAGGGTCGCCTAAACGAGGCTAACACTATAATTGCACTTAGACCTGAAAATTCCTACAGGACACCTTAAACTCGGGACATTTGAAATAGATTACTCAGAAGCACTAAGTCGTTCTCTGATCTTGAATGAGTTATTTTTTCCGAGCTCTATTTGTTCGTATGCTTAAACGACAACCATTACACTTTGAGTCTAAGACAATATCTGCTACACTGTAAAACCGAGCTTTTCAAAATGTCGCCAGCTGCCCGGATAAAAGGCCACTCAAGCCCTGAACAGCACCGAACTGCCCAGAATGCAAGGAGGACACCTCCAAGCAAGCTTCCCCGCAGTCTCGTGCACACATCCTCGTCCACAGCGCCAGATCAAGGCGTTCAGAGGCCCACTTTCAACTCCGATAAAATTACGGTGCTCCACACTCCCGTGAAATCGTCCATAAAAATTACACTATTTCATAAAATGACATTTTTTCACTCCACACTAACTTCCAAGCGCCAGAACACAGCTATTTTCTTTCTTTCTTTCTTTTTTTTTTGAGACAGAGTCTCAGTTTATTGCCCAGGCTAGAGTGAGTGCCGTGGCGTCAGCCTAGCTCACAGCAACCTCAAACTCCTGGGCTCAAGCAATCCTGCTGCCTCAGCCTCCAGAGTAGCTGGGACTACAGGCATGTGCCACCATGCCCGGCTAATTTTTTCTCTATATATTAGTTGGCCAATTAATTTCTTTCTATGTATAGTAGAGACGGGTCTCGCTCTTGCTCAGGCTTGTTTCGAACTCCTGACCTCCAGCAATCCGCCCGCCTGGGCCTCCCAGAGTGCTAGGATTACAGACACGAGCCACCGCGCCCGGCCAGCTTCTATTTTCATTTGTCTTTGTGCACGTGCTGTCTGATCTACAGGACGACCCAGCCAGATCCCAGCACTTTCGACTCTCTCCCGCCCCACCCCCACAAACCTCGCTCTGCCCAATCAGGCCTCTGGGTCTGGAGCGTGACACACCCCCGGCGCTCTCAGCTCGCCGCCGCCCCCACTCCCATTATCTCCACAGCCCCGCAGCCAGGCCGAGGGCCCACCGCCGCCGTGGCGTCTACGCGTCCGAGACTCCCATGTACGCAAGAGTGTGTATCTCAAAAGTTTGCTGGAGCCCCAATTCACAATCCCTGCTCTCAACAAGGAACCACCTCACGCACCCCACACCCTCAGCCTCCGAGTTCCGGCGCTCAGCCTCCCCGCAGGCATTCCTCCTTCCCGCCAGCCCGCGTCCCCCTTCCCACCCCACCGCCAAAGCGCCCATATCCGTAGCCCCGAGCTGCGCGCATCTCCCCTTCCCCCACCCAAACCACACCGGGCGGCGCGTCTCCTCCCTCCCGCAAAGCGCCCGCGTCTCCCCTCCCACTCTTCTCTCTTCACTGCCTGTTTCCTCCTACGCTGTTTACAAGCGACACCCCCAAATGCTCCAAACTCGGCCCCAGCACTCTTTCAAGCCAACCGTGCAGCCCCACCTCCTCCGAGCCCTGGCCTTGGCCGTGCACGCCCCAGTCCCTCTCGGCGAACCTCCCTTCCCAGGGCTCGGTGCGCCCGCCGCCGTGCCCCCGCCTTCGACCCCATCCCCGCCCCGCTACCTGGCCGGGACCGCAGCCGCTGCTGATCTCTGCAGTCCTCCGTTGAGGTTCTTCCCCTCTGGCGGCGATGCGGAGCCCGCCAAAGGCCTGGGCCCAGGCCCTGCCTCGCTCCAGGCCGCATCCCCGCCTGGGGAAGGGGAGGCCCTGGTGGCAGCGGCGGCACCGCCGCCTTCGCGTGAGGCCCTAGTCAAGGCCTTGTTTGAATTATTCAGCGCCGGAGACTTGGGGAAGAAGTTGTACAGGGTACTCTGTCGCGACATAGCGACGGCTGGCGAGGTACAACCGTTCTGTCGGACCGAGCGCCTAAAGGCACGGCATCTACCGCGCGGCTCCGGCTGGCGGGAAACCTGGGGGGAGGTGCGCTCCGCGGGAGGGAACCCAGGTCCCGGCGGCCAATCGGCGAGCGGCTAGGCGTGCGCGGCGGGCGGGCGCTCCAGGCTCCGCCCCCGGCGCGCAGCGACGTGAGGAGGGGGGCCGGCTTGCCGCGCGGTGGAAGGGCCTGCGCTGGCGCTGACCCCAGCCCTCCGCTGTCACGTCAGGAGGCTGGCTGGGACTGGAACACTCGGGCACTGAGTCTGTGGTGGCTGCGAGGCTGTCCGCCTCGGAACCGCCCCCCTCTCCGGAACGGAAGTGGACGAGCACAGGGGCTGCGGAGGCGCCCCCGAGTGTGCGCGCACTGCTTGGGCAGGGGTGGTGGGGCGAATCCAAGGATCCTTGGGCAGAAACGCCTACCAGCGCCTGCGTGAAATACTGCTGGTAGAGCATTTTTGCCAAGGAACTGAGGAGAAAAGGAGTTTAGTCAACATTCACGTCTTCTGTTGACATTATATTTTCAAGGAGTTGCACTCAGTAGGCTCTTGGTAAATGCAGAATGAATGTTAAGTGTGAGGCCCTTTACATGTTTATGATAAAAACCTGCAGCTGTACAAAGCTTTTCTTTGCCAGACACTAATCCACTTATTTTACATATATTAACTAATTTAATCCTCATAATAACTTATGAGGTAGATGCTTCAGGTCCACAGTCCCTTATCTGAGCCCTTTGGTCCAAGTGTGTCTTAGAATGAAGGATTTTTAGATTTTAGAGGGTATGAGAATAAAAGGTTCCTATTCAAATTCAAGAAAGACATTAGGAGACTGGCGCGATGGCTCAGGCCTATAGTCCAGCTCCTGAGGAGGCTGGAGACAAGGATCACTTGAGCCCAGGAGTTTGAGGTTGCAGTGAGCTATGATCACACCACTGCGCTCTAGCCTGGGCCACAAGGCAAGACCTCACTTCTTTAAAAAAGGAAGGAAATTGGGAGGCTGACAATTCTTTGGCCCTTTATCCTAAATTGTAAATAATTAAGTATGGGAATCCAGAACCCAGGACACCAGCCTCAATCAGCAACAGCGGCACTTTGGTAAAAACCCACATAAGATTAGCCTTTCACTTTGTCCTTGAAGGCTGTTTCTGTCACAGGGTTCTCTGCCAGGCAAGTAATAAAACCAACTTTGCTTCAGATATGTTTGAGAGAGAGTCTCTTGCCCCAACAGGTGTAACATGTGGCATCTCCCAGAGAGTCCAGGGGGAAACACCCTAAAATCAAAACGTTTCTGCAGGAAAGCTTCATGCTTATTCACGCTAAGTAAAATGAATATGGACTATAAATAGCCTCAGGTCAGCTCAGGTAAAAATTTGCTACCAAATGAATTTACCACAAAACTTTTTGTTTTCAGAGCTTTTGGGGTTTCAGAATTGTAGGTAAGAAGTTGTTGATCTATATCTCCATGTCATGCATGAAGAAACTGAGGCACAGGCTAGCATCTCCCTTCTCTTTCTTTGGGATGCCACACCATCTCTCTTCTCTCCCTCCCCCTCTCTTGTCTCTCTCTCTCTCTCTCCTCTAAGAAGGATAAAATAAACTTTTTACTTTTATAACTAAAAGAAGAAACTGGCCAGGCGTGGTTGCTCACACCTGTAATCCTAGCACTCTGGGAGGCTGAGGCGGGAGGACTGCTTGAGCTCAGGAATTCAAGACCAGCCTGGGCAAGAGTGAGACCCCATCTCTGCTAAAAAATAGAAACAAATTTGGCCAGGCAACTAAAAATATAAAAAAATTAGCTGAGCATAGTGGTGTACGCCTGTAGTTCCAGCTACTTGGGAGGCTGAGGCAGGAAGATCCCTTGAGCCCAGGAGTTTGAGGTTGCTGTGAGCTAAGCTGAAACCATGGCACCTCTACCGGGCAACAGAGCAAGACTCTGTCTTAAGAAAAAACAAAAACAAGGCCGGGCGCGGTGGCTCAAGCCTGTAATCCTAGCTCTCTGGGAGGCCGAGGTGGGCAGATCATTTGAGCTCAGGAGTTCGAGACCAGCCTGAGCAAGAGCGAGACCCCATCTCTACTATAAACAGAAAGAAATTAATTGGACAACTAATATATATAGAAAAAATTAGCCGGGCATGGTGGCACATGCCTGTAGTCCCAGCTATTTCGGAGGCTGAGGCAGCAGGATTGCTTGAGCCCAGGAGTTTGAGGTTGCTGTGAGCTAGGCTGACGCCATGGCACTCACTCTAGCCTGGGCAACAAAGTGAGACTCTGTCTCAAAAAAAAATAAACTAAGGCACAGATAAGTCAAATAACTTGCCCAAGACCACACAGCTAGAAAGTGGTGGAGTCCCAATTTAAACACAGGGAAGTTGGTTCTGAAGTCCTATGTTAACAGAAATACTATATAATCCTTCCAATTTAACATCATTTTATCTCATTTAATTCTCACAGCAACCTTGTATCAGGTTGAACTATATGAAATTGCTAAAATTCGACCTTTCTTGAAGTACAAAAATTTAATTCCTTTTAATTCAGCTTATTATGATACTGTTCTTGTTTTACAAGGAGGAAATGGAGTTTCAGAGAGGATGAACCAGTTATGGGACAGAGGTTAAGAGCCTGTGCTTTGGAGTAGATGGAGACCTGAGCTCTGATCCCAGCCTGACAGCCCAATAACTTGGAGCAATTTTACTTCTCTAAACTTGTTTCCTCATCTTTAATGAGGATGATAATACCTTTGGGCCCAATTCTGGAGGCTACAGTTAGGTGCCTCCCACAAACTTCACTAAAAGTTAGACAACTAAGAAGTCACATATGTTATGGGGGGATCACTCAGATCTCCCAGACTTAGTATAAAGGTTACTTTAAACTAAAGATATTTAAGATTCAACAGAGGCAGAAAGAACCCTTTTCAAAACTTCCCTTATCTGACTGAAGGTAGAAATGTCTAAGAGTGTGACTGCCATAAATCTCTTCTCTGGGGGAGTTTTACTGGTCAGAAAGGAGACATAGACCACTTGCACCTGCATAAACAAACATTATTTCAAACTTTATCTCCTATTTGATCCTACCTGTTCTTTCCATAGAAGCCTTTTCTCCCTTCCCTCTCCCCCTGTTAAAATGGTATATATGCCCAAATTCTAACAGCCTTGCCTCCTGAAGTCACATTTTTTCCTATGAACTCCTGCATGCAGGTTTGAATAAAAATCTGTCTTTTCTCTTGCTAGTGTCTTTTTGTTTGTTTAATCTCAAAATATTAAGGGAGTACAAATGTTTTCATTACATGGAAGTCTGGGCTGTTGGTATGTCCATTACCAGAATAGTGTTCATGTACCCAATAGGTTTTAGTAAGTTTTTATTCCACAACTCCCCTTCCACCCTCTCCCCTTTTTGGTTTCCAATATCCTTTATATCTCTTTGTGCATTTGAGTACTTATCATTTAGGTCCCACTTGTTAGTGAGAACATATGGTGTTTGTTTTTCCATTTCTGAGATACTTCTCTTAGGATAATGATCTCCAGTTCCACCCAAGTTGCTGCAAACAACGTTATTTCATTCCTTTTTATGGCTGAGTAGTACTCCATGGTATATATATTTACCACATTTTCTTTACCCACTCATGAACAATGGGCACTTAGGTTGGTTCCACATCTTTTTAATTGTAAATTGTGCTGCTGTGATGAATATTCGAGTACAGGTGTCTTTTTTTTTTTTTTTTTTTTTGAGACAGAGTCTCACTCTGTTGCCCTGGCTAGAGTGCCGTGGCATCAGCCTAGCTCACAGCAACCTCAAATTCCTAGGCTCAGGCGATCCTTCTGCCTCAGCCTCCCAATTAGCTGGGACTACAGACATGCGCCACGATGCCCGGCTAATTTTTTCTATATATTTTTAGTTGGCCAATTAATTAATTTTTTTTTTTTTTTTTGAGACAGAGTCTCACTTTGTTACCCAGGCTAGAGTGAGTGCCATGGCGTCAGCCTAGCTCACAGCAACCTCAAACTCCTGGGCTCAAGTGATCCTCCTGCCTCAGCCTCCCGAGTAGCTGGGACTACAGGCATGCGCCACCATGCCCGGCTAATTTTTTCTATATATATTAGTTGTCCAATTAATTTCTTTCTATTTATAGTAGAGACGGGGTCTCGCTCTTGCTCAGGCTGGTTTTGAACTCCTGACCTCGAGCAATCCGCCCGCCTCGGCCTCCCAGAGTGCTAGGATTACAGGCGTGAGCCACCTCGCCCGGCCTTTGGCCAATTAATTTCTTTCCATTTTTTTTTTTTTTTTAGTAGAGACAGGGTCTCACTCTTGCTCAGGCTGGTTTCAAACTCCTGACCTTGAGCGATCCTCCCGCCTCAGCCTCCCAGAGTGCTAGGATTACAGGTGTGAGCCACTGTGCCCAGCCCTGGTGTCTTTTTTTATAAAATGACTTTTTTTCCCTCTGGGTAGATACCCAGCGGTGGGATTGCTAGATGGAATGGTAGGTCTACATTTCTTCAAGGAATCTCCATAATGTTTTCTATAGAGGTTGTGCTAATTTGCAGTCCCACCAACAATATATAAGCCTTCCTTTCTCTCTGCATCCATGCCAGCATCTATTTTTCGACTTTTTAATAATGGCCATTCTGATAGGGGTAAGGTGGTATCTCATTGTAGTTTTAATTTGCACTTGCCTGATGATTACTTATGTTGAGCATTTTTTTTCATATGTTTGTGGACCATTTCTCTATCTTCTTTTGAAAAACTTCTGTTCATGTCTTTTGCCCACTTTTTGATGGGTTTTTTTTTTTTCTTACTGATTGGAATTCCCTGTAAGATTCTGGTTATTAGTCCTTTGTCAAATACATAGTTTCCAAATATTTTCTCCCAGTCTGTATGTTGTCTATTCGCTCTCTTGCCTATTTCCTTTGCTCTGTAGAACCGTTTTAATTTAATTAAGTCCCATTTATTTTTGTCATTGCTGTATTTTCCTTTGGGGGCTTAGTATAAATTCTTTGCCTAGGTCAATGTCTAAAGGAGTTTTTCCTATGTTTTCTTCTAGAATTTTTATGGTTTTATGCCTTACATTTAAGTCTTTTATCCATATCGAATTAATTTTTATATATGGTAAGAGATAGGGGTCCTGTTTCATTCTTCTGCATGTGGCTATCCAATTTTCCCACCATCATTTATTGAACAGGGCTTCCTTTTCTCAGTGTATGTTGTTGTCTGCTTTGTCAAAGATCAGTTGGTTATAGGTAGCCGGTTTTATTTCTGGGTTCTCTGTTCTGTTCCACTGGTCTATTTCTCTACTTTTATACAATTAAACAATTCCATGCTCTTTTGGTTACTATAGCCTTGTAGTATGATTTGAAGTCAGGTAATGTGATGCCTCCAGATTTGTTCTTTTTTCTTAGGTTCGCTTTGGCTATTTGGGGTCTTTTTTGGTGTCAACTGAAGCTTAGTGTTATTTTTTCTAGGTCTGTGAAGTAAGATGGTATTTTGATGGGAATTATGTCAAATCTATAAATCACTTTGGGCAGAATGGACATTTTAACAATGTTGATTCTGCCAATCCATGAGCAACGGATGTTTTTCCATTTATGTCATCTGTGATTTCTTTCATCGATGTTTTATAGTTTTCCTTGTACAGATCTTTCACCTCCTTGGTTAAGTATATTCCTAGGTATTATGAATGGTATTGAATCCTTTGCTAATATCTTTTATCTGCAGTGTCCAACCAACACACACATTCCATTTCTGCATATGGGTTACTGAAAATGGAATAAAAATATTTTTTAACTTATATAATTTTTTTCAAATGGCTACTAAATTGTTAGGATATAATACATATTAAGTTATAAAATCAATGCAACTATTTTGACCTAGAAGATGTGGTGAAGAAAGAACTGAGATAGTTAGTATTCTAGCTGTTTGGGAACCTCTGGCCTAGTCATTAGGACCTCTGTATTCAAACTTCATGAGTTCAAATCCCAGTTGAGCTGCTTACTAACTGCATGACCTTGTTGGGCAAGTTATTTAACCAGTGCCTTACTTTCTACATCAGTAAAATGGGGTCTGATGTGGTATGAACAGCACTTACTTCATGGGGTTGTCATAAGGATTGAGTGAAAGGGCTTTGTGAAGCCTGACATACCACGAACATTCAATAAATGGGAGAGAGTTATGTAAAGAAAGCACCAAGCATTCCAGAAGAATGCAGTGCCATGTTCCACCCCAACCCCAGCCCATCCAAGGAACAGGCTGACCCAATAATCTGTCTTTGTGCTGGGCCTTGGGAGGAAAAAGGATAGAGAAAGGAGGGGAGTTTTTGTGAGGGTCCTATCCTAGCCCAAGCAACCCAAGATCACAAGGACAAGCCTGTATAATCTGACAAAGGTGTGGTTCTTTCCCCTGGTTTCAAGGAGGGAGACCACAACAGAGGAGCCATGGAGTATCCCACCAAACTGAAGAAAAACACAGTTATTCTATGCCTCAGGAAGGGTAGAGTTTAGGAGAAATTTACCTGAAGCAATGTCTGAAAACTCAAAGGAAAGCTGTGTGTAAAGTCAAATCTAGACTATAAAGTGGATTCAAGGTCCAGTCCCTTGCCAACTACAAAGTTAAAATAGATGTAGAATGGTGTGTCCTCAAATCCCCTGTCTAAAGCTGTACACCTGGGTTGTAAATCAAAGCTGTTTCTCTGTGTGAAAGTAAGCTAGATGCTCCAGGCAAGAGAGGAATGTTTCATTCTTGCTGATATAATTTCAAACAGCAATGTTTCTAAAGTCTATGATTTTAGAGAACAAGATTTCTGAGCTTACCAAGAGTCAAAAAGCAGTACTCCTCATGCCACTTTGTGGCTGTAGTTTGTCCTTGGGAGAAATGATGTTTCCTATTTAACTTTGTAGCTGACTTTATCTTTGTTATCCCAGCCAGAGGAATGGCAGGGCATGTTTCAAATTTCTCATTCCTTGCTAATTTTTACTCTCTCAGTCCTCAGAAAAAAGGAGGGGAGAAACTTTGTGGCAGCCACGTAGAAGGAGACAACACCTGTACCCTGCCTTTGGGACAGCAAGGGAGCAGAAATCAAAGCCACCTGTGTATTCCTCAAAGTACCCAAGGTGGAGTGGAGGCTCTGAGCAACTGTCTTTCTCTCCACTAGGAGAGAGAGAAGACAGGCCTTAGGGCTTCCAGAGCCTGGAGGCCCCCCTCCACTACTTCCAGCATTCTTCCCCAACTTGTGGCTAGTTTTCTTGGAAACTTCCATTATTATCTCAGACCACAAATGGCACTGGGGGGGTAGGGACAAGGGGAGGGGTAGCAGAGGCATTTCTCTGGCTCTCCAGAGCCATCCTGGGTGGAACTGCAGGTACTTTTCTGATTACCTGTGGTCCCCTTCACATTAAATGTGGTCTCAGCCTCTGATCTCCAAAGTCGGGCCCCAGTCTTGCTTTCCAACTGACTAGCCATTCCTGCCCTCTGCCTTCACTTCTGGGATCAGCCCCACTCTGAGGCCACACAGACCTGGAGTTTAGGAGAGTTTGGGAGAGTTTATTTGCACTTGAGCCTTGGTCTCCTAGTCTGATAAATGGGATTGACTAATATCTGCCTCACAGGGTTATTGGGAGGATAGAATGAGATGAAGAGAAACTGCTATGAAGCACATAGTGTTCATCCTGTAAATATAAATCCTTCCCTTCCCCTAGTGCTTCCTTTGCCCCCTACAATGCTCCTGCCCACCTCCCTTCACTAATCCAGATTCAAAAAGCCTTGTCTAGCTCAGCTGAAGTCCCATGCCCTGACCAGTTCCTCTCCTGAACATACTGTCCTTTGCTCAGGAGCACTTCATCAGGTCGCAGACCCTGGGCTGTGGCCCCAACAGCGGTGGCATGCATTTGGTCCTTGTCACATATCTCAGGTTGTCATTTGCCATTTTGCAGTGAGCCAAAGAATGATGAAACTGGGTAAGCCCTGTAGGGACCCACTTGGAATCCCTGATTTGGTATAAAGATTATTTTAAGTTGAAGACATCTGAGATTCAACAGATGCAGAAAGAAGTTTTCTCAGAGATTCCTAAATCTGACTAAAAGCAGAAACTTCTGAGAAATGGAGACTGCTATAAATTCTCTCTTTGAACAGCTTCTACTGCCAGGAAAGAGACCAAGAGTAAACCTACCATAAATCCCCTCTCCGGGGGTGTTTCATAGCCATGAAGAAGAAAAAGAAGACAGAAAGACCTCTTGCACCTGCATAAACAAATATCATCCCAAGCTTTCTTATCTACAGTTCTCCTAAAAACTCATTTGTCTTTCCATAAGAAACCTAGTCAGTCTTCCCATAGCCTTTTCTCTCCACTGCCATTTCCCCTACTAGGGGATATAGCCCCAAATTTTAACTACCCCTTTGAGTTACTCATTGCTGAGTACTCCCTTTTATGTGAGCATTGCATGCATACATAAACTTGCCAATCTGCCTTTTGTCAGTTTAATTTGCAGACCCCCAGTACTTGCACAAAAGAAGGTAGAGAAAAAGTTTCCTTCCCAGCAGCCCTTATCATCTGGGCCAATTCCTTCTATATAAGGAGAACCTGAAAAGTTAAGTAAGGAAGCGATTAAGAATGTGTACTCTGGGGTCCAGATTTACCACTTACTAGTTGTGTGACCTTGGGCAAATTATTTAATCTGTGCTTAAAAGAGGCACATCTGTAACACTGGGCAAATAAAAGTACTCATCTCACAGGGTTGTTGTGAAGATTAAATGAGTTAATGCCCATATAGAGTGCTTAGAACTGTCCAAAATAGAGTAAGTGCTACATAATTATTATTATTTTTTTTAAAAGGGTGCTTATTTAGCAAAATCATTGCTCATTAAAACAAAAAAAGAAAAAAAATTAAAGAATAAAAAAAACGGGTGCTTGCATGAGGACACCCAGTTAGTTAATGAAGATCAGAACTGACATGAACACACTTTCCTGTTCCTGTGTTAAATAATACTAGAACCAAGCAAAAATAATTTAGCTGCTTGCTCCAGGAAGTATCTGTTCCTGAAAGATAAGATAGTAAACTAACTAAGCAGTTTACCTATCAAGACTAACAACTTGCTCCTCAAAATTCTTTCAAGATCCTAACCTTTCTGGACCCAGCCCCACCAATCCATTATGTCATAAATTCTACTCCACCCAACTAGTTTCCTCCTTACCTCCTAAGCCAACCTCAAAAGACTTCTTTGGGTGGAGAAGGGAGTTCCAGACCCATAAATATAAATACTTAGTTAGCTCACAGACATCTCACACTTAACATATTCAAAGCTGAACTCTTGCTCTCCCCTCCCCCAACCTGTCCTCAGCCATCTTCTCCATTTTAGTAGAGAATATATCAAGTTGCTCAAGCCAATAAATGAGACAGAGTGGACCCAAGGTCTCATTTCCTTAGAAACTACAAGGTTAAGATAGATGTGGAATGGTGTGTCCTCAAATCCCCTATCGAAAGCTGTACACCTGGATTGTAAATCAAAGTGTTTCTCTGTGTCATCCTCCATACCTCCTCTTCCCTTATTTCCACATGCAAAGCCTCAGCAACTTCTGCCAGTTCCACCTCCACACACAGCACAAAACTGTTTCCTCCCTTCTCCCTTCCACTCATAGTATCTTCCCAACTTGTCTCCTTGCTTTTGCTCTTATCTGTCTAACATTCATCCACTCTCTGTGCAACAGCCAGAGTGATCTTTTAAAAGCATAAATCAGATCATGTCACTCCTCCCCTCCCTGCCTTAGAATTTTCCAGTGGATTTCCATCACACTTGGAATACAATCCAAACTCCTTATTACTGGTCCTCACCACTTCCCCAGGTCCCATTTCATGCCCTCACTTTTCCTGCTTGCTGCACTGCAGCCAGGCTTAGAGCCTCTTTCCCATCTCTGAGCCTATGCCTTGGCTGTGCCCTATGTCTGGTGCTCTCTGTCCCAATTTTGCATTGCTGACACCTTGTCATCCTGCAGGTCTTCAGTAACCTAAAATAGGTCTCACTTGTTACTTTCATCTGTGTGCCAATCACAGTTTTTTTCTTCATGAACCAATCAACTAATCTCATTTCTCATCTTCTCCACAGTACTTCAAGCTCTAATAGCTTGTTCACCACTGTACACTGAACACCCAGAACAATGCCTGTATATTATTTAGCTCCTGTGGCAGCTGAATGCCTTCATGGCCCCAACTCAAAGGCCTCCTTTCTTTCTGTTATTTTGCAGGCCCCTTCCACTTTGTCTCTTGGGCTTATCATGTGACTTTCAATGGCCAATGGGATGTTAGCAAACATGACTGCCAGCAGAGGTTTGAAAAGCACATGTGAGCTTCCACTTGTCCTCCCACACAAAGTTGTGCAGCTTGTTCTGTTCTTTGTTGGACTCCTGCGGTTGTCATGAGGACATACCCAGTTAGTCTGCAAGTAGGATGAGGGATGTGAGAGGAATGAGGAGGAGATCTGAGTCAGCCTAGCAGAGAACATCCACAGCCAACTGACCCCCAGATGTGTGAGGGAGCCCAGCCAAGATCAGCAGAGACACCCACCTGACTTGCAGCTGACTGCAGACATATAAATAAACCACCAGGGACCAGAAAAATTATAAAGCCAACCATGAAGACTCATGAGCAACAGTAAATCATCATTATTTTAGGCCACTCTGTATCTTTGTTTATGCTGCTGTAACAGAATTCTTGAGAGTGGTAATTTATAAAGAGCAGAAATTTATTACTCACAGTTCTGGAGACTGGGAAATTCAAGACTGAGGCACCCACAGGTTGCTTGTCTGGCAAGACTTCAGTCTCTGCTTCCAAGATGGCTCCTTGAACACTGCTTCCTCCAGAGGGAAGGAGCAGGTTGCTCTCACATGGCAGAAGGTGGAAGAACAAAAAGAGATGAACTTCGTCTGTCAAGCTCTTTTATAACATCATTAATCCATTCATTAGGGCAGAGCCCTAATGACCTGAACACCTCCCCTTTTCCCAACACTATTGCACTAGGGACTATGTTTCTGACACATGAATTTTGAAGGTGACTCATTCAAACCATGATTTTGTGTAATTTATTACACGGCATTATTGTGGCAATAGATCTAATATAGCGCTCAATAAATATTTGTTGGCTAAATAAATATTAGTGGAAACTTAGACCCTATTGTTTAGTAGAAAAGACTTAGTAGGTGCTCACGTCACAGTAGAGAAAGATTTCTGGAGCAGAAATTAAGATATATAAAGGCAAAAATTGGCTGGGCAAGGTGGCTCACGCCTATAATCCTAGCACTCTGGGAGGCCGAGGTGGGCAGATTGCTCAAGGTCAGGAGTTCGAAACCAGCCTGAGCAAGAGTGAGACCCTGTCTCTACTAGAAATAGAAAGAAATTAATTGGCCAACTAATATATATAGAAACAATTAGCCGGGCATGGTGGCACATGCCTATAGTCCCACCTACTCGGGAGGCTGACGCAGAAGGATCACTTGAGCCCAGGAGTTAGAGGTTGCTGTGAGCTAGGCGGACACCACGGCACTCACTCTAGCCTGGGCAACAAAGTGAGACTCTGTCTCAAAATAAATAAAATAAAATAAAATAAAATAAGATAAAATAAAATAAAATAAAAGCAAAAATTATTTTATCCTTTAGAAGGACACAGAGAGAAAGAGAGGGAGAGGGAGAGTGGCATCCCAAAGAAAGAGAAGGGAGATCTTATCAGCTAGGCCAAGTGTCTTGCCACTTTTACAGGGAGGAATAGAAAAATAGTTAATTGTTGTGAATTGCCATATCTGTTCCTTCTCTTCTTCTTAACTGCAAGCAGATAATGTCATCTGCTGTGTGAAACTGCTACATCTGTTCCCTTTGCTTTAAGGATAAAGGGACCTTGCCCTCAAGATATGTCTGGAGATTGTCCCCCATGCTGTTATCTGGGAACTTCTCAGGAACTACTTCAGGCTGTAGAAACAAATGCTAAAAGGCAGTTTTAGTCAATAGGTCTAGCACTGTAAAAAAAATGCACATTTCCCCTTGTCTGCTGGGCTCCTTTGAGATATTCAGAGCTCCCAAGGAGCACTTGTTAGCTAGGTGAAGAGAGAGCAGAGCCGATTTATTGTGCTCACAAGAGCCACCCCCCTTTTACTTAGAGCAAAGCAGGCAGTATGGGAGATTTCTATGAACTTAAAGGACCTCCCTTTTAGCAGGTTTCATGTGAGGAGCTTTCTGCAGGTTAAGTTAGTTCTACTACTCTGAGAAAGAAGGAAGCCAGGGATTGGTGGGAGTGTTCCAGAATGGAGGCACCCAAGGCTAGAGTGAGTCCTATAGACACTGTCTGTCTCACTTTCCTGTTGCTGCATAACAATTTACCAAACACTTAGCAGCTTAAAACACCACCAGTGTATTATCTCACAGTTTCTGTGAGGCACAAGTTAGCTTTGTCCTCTGCTCCTTGTCTCACCAGGCTAAAATCAAGGTATAAACAGGGCTGTGATCTCATCTGAGGTTCAGGAGCCTCTTCCAAGCTCTGATTGCTGGCAGAATTCAATCCCTCATGGCTGTAGGCCTGAAGTCTCTGTCTTCTCACTGGCTAGTGGCCAGGGGTTGCTCTCAGCAACTAGAGGCTGCCCTCAAGGCCTAATTCCCCTCACAACAGGGCAGTTGGTTCCTTCTCCAGCAAGAGAGCATCTCTGACACTTGACTGTCTTTGAAAGGGCTCACCAGATTAGGTCATGCCTACTATGGTAATTCAAAGTCAACTGATGAGCAACCTAACTACAGGGGGGATACCCTATTATATTCACGGGTTCTCCCACACTCAAGGTGAGGAGACAATCCTAGGTGTGGGACAGGTTAGAATTCTGCCTACCACAGTGCCTCTGGGGGGGTCTGGGGATCCGCCTCCAGCAAGAAGGCAAAAGGGTGGGGCTGCAGCCGTCTCCAGGCTTCCCTTTCAGAGCTGCTCTAGTGTGGCTCTGAGGGAGTCCTTGGGTTATGAGAAGGGGATAGGCAGCCTCCGAGAGAGATTTGTCCAACCATGGCCTCCGGTGGGGGGAGACAGCCCTGGTTGTCTCAGGGAACAGCTTCCCCAAATCCTCTACAGAGGAGGCAGGTGGGGAAGGAGGTGTCCCAAGGGCCCAGGTGGCCCAGGTAATCCTCTGGCCTTCCGGCTCCTCAGCCATTCTCCTGGAGGCCGTTCTCTGCCAGAGCCAGCCTGGCTCCACTCAGAAACTAGCCTCAGCCTCGGCTCCCTCTCCAGCTGCTTCCAGCCTAAGATGGAAGGGACAGCTAGCTTCCTGCTGGTCCCCAGAGAACAAAGGTAGGAAACATACCTACCTCTACAGCATTGGAGGGAAGGAGGATGGGCACAATTGGGCTACCCCAACACACACACACACACACACACACACACACACACACACACACACACACACACACACACACACACACACAGAAAAATCCTGAGCATCCTCAGCACTGGGCCTCATTTGGACTCTTTGTGTCATGGATGCTGCTGCTTCCCAGTTAGACTGGAGTGTTAGAGCCGGTTTCCTTCGGCCCCAGGAACAGAGAGGCAGAATCACTGAAGCTGCAAAGCACAAAGGAGTTTATTGGCTACCTCGAGCTAGGGTCCAGGTCCCAAAGCGCCACTGCAGTGGCCTCCCTATGAACCAGGACCCCGCCCTGGGGTATAAGTCAAGGTTTTATACTTTTCTGCAAGTTATACACGCTGGGTACACCTTTCCCCTCTCCCCCCATAGTCCATTGGTTCCTTTAAAAGTGGCTGATTGTGTCGGCTCCTGATTGGCTCCTTCAAAAGCGGCTCATGTCATTTCGGGGGTGTTATCCTAGTCACTTGGGGAAGAATGTACTAGGTGAAGTTTCCGGGAAACTGAGACTTAGGCCTACTCCAGGGAGTGCAGCCTGTCATGGAGTCGCTCCTGCTCTCATTCCTGTTTTACAGGAGAAACCCAGAGAGCAGGCCTCAGCCTGGGGAGGAGCACATTGTCTACTCAGGACGTGCTAAATAACCAATGTTCTTCCAGGCTGGGCTTCCTCAAGGCCATTTTGGTGCCTGGTTCATGACATCTCAGCCTTCGACCCTTCCACATGCAGCTTCTTCCACCTGGATTGTCTGCCTCCCTCTGCCTGGCTCATCCTTCTGGTGCTTCAGGGGCCAACCCTGACGCTCCTGGCAGGGCTGGGTGCTCTCCAGGCCCTCCATGGTCTCTTCCTCACCCCCACTGACCTGTCATGGTCCCTGTCTCTAGGCTGTGAGGAACATAATGCTTATCATTATGTTCTCCCAGCTATGTGGGCATCCCAGTTGCTGGATGCCTGCTCTAAGGGGAGGGATGAGAGAAAATTTACCAGTCTAGCAAGACAAACAGTTTAACAAAAGAACTTTTTTAAAAAGCTTTGGGCAGGGTGAAGAGAAATCAACAATGGGTAATGATGGAGCACCCCAGGACAAATGATAGTAAGAAGCCACTGTCCCCCCCTAGGCCTGACGGGGCAAGGAAAAGCGCCCTTCCCAGGGAGAGAGAGACCTGCAGCTATAGCAGAGGGCCTCCATGAAGCCCTGGCCTCAGAGAGGAGCACAGCCACTGCCAGCCCTCGGGCCAGCATGGGGGCTAGGGTGGGGCCACCTTCCTTGAAAATAAATAAAATCGGCTCAGTGCAGTGGCTCATGCCTGTAATCCTAGCACTCGGGAGGCCAAGGCGGGCGGATTGCTCGAGGTCAGGAGTTTGAAACCAGCCTGAGAGAGACCCATCTCTGCTAAAAATAGAAAGAAATTAATCTACCAACTAAAATATATATATACAAAAAAAATTATCCGGGCATGGTGGCACATGCCTGTAGTCCCAGCTACTCAGGAGGCTGAGGCAGAAGGATCACTTAAGCCCAGGAGATTGAGGTTGCTGTGAGCTAGGCTGATGTCACGGCACTCTCTCTAGCCTGGGCTACAAAGTGAGACTCAGTCTCAAAAAAAAAAAAAAAAAAAAAAGAAATAAAATTTAAAAGCTGTTGGAACCCCCAAAACACTTCAATCCTTGAGAGAGATGTGACTGTGATCTGAGGCACATATGGTTGCAATTTCTGTTTCTCAGATTATAGATTAACTTACTTTCTTATTTTTCTTGTTCTGTGTAAGACTAGAGAGAATTAAACAACCAAGTCAGGGACAAAGACCTGCCTTCTTAATTAATGATGCTTGTCCTAGATTAACTTGCCCTTTGTTGTCCTGATTTGCAAATGACAGAAAAGCCATGACTATTACACCTACCATTTAATTGTTTTTTTATGGAATTGTTACCATTCCCTTAGAGTTGGTGTTTCCTGGTGGGCTATCCTCAAATTTTGTGCTTAAAGAAAATCTCTTTAGATTAGATTCTGACCCTTTTGATTATTTTAGGTTGACGCCTCTCACTCCTCTATCTCTTGCTAGCGATCCTCCTCTTGGTTGACCTAATCTGAAGCTGGGGAAGCCACCATCCTCCAGCACAGAGCAGGGTGGAGGAGGGTGGACAGTGGCTGTGCAGGGGCAGAAGGCAGATGAGCAGCAAAGGTACCACACACAGGGCCCCTGGAGTCTACAGGGCGCTGGGCTGTACGCAGAGACTGCAGAGTGGGTCCTGGCCAAGCCAGTGTGGTCAGTGAGGCCTTCAGTGCCAGGTACATAGACAGAGTATGAAAGGTCAGCTGGGCCCAACCAATGCAGGGGGGGGCCCCAGGGAAGACACCCTGCACCTCCCAAGGGATTCTGGTCTCTGCAGTTCTCAGAGGAAAGGGTCCACAGTGGGTTTCCTTAGGGCCTGGGCTGGGAGGTGGGATGTGCCTCTTTAGCACTTTCTGTACTAGGTGACAGTTTGTGTCCAGGCCTGTTCCTCGACAGCCCCAAGAAAGCAAGGCCCGCATGGAGCATGTTTATAACTATCAGGCTTTAGGACATAAGAAGCCAAAGTAGGGCACCTTGGCATGCTGAGTGTTTTGAACCAAAGGAGACTGAGAGGGCTGTAGAAGCAAGGTCTTTCTGAACTTCTCCTAGAACCCTTTCTTCCCTAGGCAAGTTATAGAAACTAGAATTCCCTTTCTCTGAATACAGCTATAAAAACCTAGCAAGGTCACTCTGACCTCCTCCCTTCTCCCCTGAAGACCCTCATGGGACAAGTGCTAGTCCCCATCCCCATGGGGGAAGGCATGTCATGCAGAGACATGAGAAAGAAGCTGAACTAGCAGGACTTGCTCATCTATTATCAAGTCCCACCCACTTTTGTCCACTTGCCCTTCTACACCAGTCTGTTCTTCATCAAACCTCATGTAAAAATACACAGTCTTCCCTGGGTCTTTGGTCTTCATTCTAAAGGCTTCCATGTCATGTAAAACTTTGGTTAAATAAAATTGATATGCTTTTGTTTTCCTAATGTCTTTTGTTACAGGAGTGTCAGCCATGAACCTTGAGATGAGCGAGGAAAAGATACTACTTTTTGTCCCCTATACAACTTTGGCACTTGACACATCCTGGCACATAGGAGGGCACGTGAAAGTCTGAGGAAGGAATGAGTCCCTGAGGGCGTACTTGTGGACCCTGTGTGACACCTACCCATCTACTGAAAAGCAGATTCATGCAAAGGGTAGCTCGTGGGACTAGTCTTCTATCCTAGAAAGGGACTCACCCTTACGTTTTTTATTTACTTATTTTTTTGAGACAGAGGCTTGCTCTGTTGCCCAGGCTAGAGTGCCATGACATTAGCCTAGCTCACAGCAACCTCAAACTCCTGGGCTGAAGCAATCCTCCTGCCTCAGCCTCTCCTGGGATTATGGGCATGTGCCACCATACCCAGCTAATTTTTTCTATATATTTTTAGTTGGCCCATTAATTTCTTTCTATTTATAGTAGAGACGGGTCTCGCTCTTGCTCAGGCTGGTTTCCAACTCCTGATCTTGAGCGATCCTCCTGCCTTGGCCTCACAGAGTGCTAGGATTACAGGCGTGAGCCACAGTGCCCAGCCTGTGTTTTTTATTTTAAAAATTATTTTAATGTATGTATGTATTTATGGGCAGGGTCTCGCTCTGTCACCCAGGCTAGAGTGCAGTGGCACCAACTCTGGGCTCAAGGACCCTCCTGAGGCTTGCAGGCATGCACCCCAGCCCGGCTCACCCTTAGTTTTGACTTGACTCCCCACTTCCCACACTCCAGCGGTGGGCAGAGAGGCCAGGAGGGCGGAGGGTGGCAGTGGGTGGGCTGAGGACTGGGCGATTTCAGCAGTTCCTCCTTTGGTCCTTCAAGATTTAGGGGCTGAGGATCTGCCCTTAGAGAATCAGCCGCCTGGGGGAGACAGGCGGGGGAGGATGGTTTGAAAACCTGCTATCCTAGGTGGCTCTTACCTGGCCCGCCCTCCCGGCTTCCTCGCCCACAGGAGAGGACAGAACCAAGAACAAAGGTGCCCTTGGGCGCCCTGGCCCCGCGGCTGGGTTGGGCTGGCTGCGGCGCGCCGTGCGGCCACCAGGGGTCACTCCTTGCCAGGCGCTGGCTCCGCGGCTCCCATCCTCCACTGCACGCCAGCGCCCCGCGTCCTGATCCCACAGGCAAGCGCCACCAGAGGTCAGAGCCGGGGTACTGAAGTAGGGTTGCCAGATAATCTACAGGGCTCACAGTTAAATTTGAATTTTGGATAAACAACGAATACTTTTTTAGTATAAGTATGTCCCATGCAATAGTTTTACAATCTGTTAACTCTATTTTGAAGTCAGACCCTTGCATTGAGACTCCAGCTTCACCCTTGACAAAGATTCTCTCCTCGACCAAACTCCACTCAGGCGCTTCTGAGCTCTTTTTCAAGTAGGCCTGACTTCTGGGCTTCTGTGTTGGATCTGCACTGTCCAGTTTCAATAAGAATCCTGCTCAGTTTAGGAAGACCCGCCAACCTCCCCCCAACTTGATCGCCCTTGATATCTTGAAGAGATTTCAAGATATCACCTCCCACCCACCTCTACCCCCTTCCAGGTGACGTCTGAGCACCCTGGACTGCCTTCAGCAAGCATCTTGTAAGGTCAGTTTGGCTAGACTCCTCCCTCGCCCTGATGTTTCCTCTTGATTTTCCACCCGCTGACCCCACCCTCCATGGCTATACAGTCCCACTCGCCCACGCTGCGTTTGGAGCTGAGCCCAAACTCTCTTCCCAACTGCAAGGCCCTGTGGCAGTGGTTCCTATAACTAGCTTCATAGTCCCACCTTCAATAAAGTTTGCCTTACCGTCTTCAAGTGTCACGAATCATTTTTCTTTTATCATTCACTGACTGAGTGGCAAGAGACATTCTCTTTACTTTTCTAAGCCTCAGCTTCCTTAGCTATACAATGAGCAATAACTCTCCCAGGGGTAACGTGAAGTCTGTTGGGTCTAGCTAAGGGCTCAACAAAACTTAGTTGTTTTCTCTTCATTCCTGAGAAGCTAGATATAATCTCTAAAGCTGACATTAAATAAGAGACAAGGAGGTGGAAGTCCTGTCCCCACAGGCCTGGGAGAGGCCAGGCAGAAGGGTGAGCTGAGGGTGCAGGTGAGAACCTAACCCATCTCCCCTCACCAGGCTCCCAGTCTGTATTAGCATAACTTTGCTCTTCCACTGTTTTAATCAATGTGACTTTACTATGAAAGGAAACTCTTGGCAAGGAAGATAAAAGTTGCAAATGACTTTATTCATTCCAGGAACTTCCTGAAAGACTCATTTAAATTTAAATGCCCTTCCCTAGTGAACAACAGTTCTATGAAAAAAAAAATATATAACATAAAAAGTACGTCTGAACCACATTCTATGAAAAAAATATATAAGTATAAAATATATAAAAATATAAATATAAAATATATAAATTTTACATATAAAAATGTAATGTAAAATAAATTTTATATATAAAAATATAACTGTAAAATATATAAATTTTTACATATAAAAATATAAAATTTTAAATGTCCCCTGGAGACATTTGGCAAAGTACCGAGACTTTGTTTTTTTTTGAGACAAGAATCTCACTCTGTTACCCAGGCTAGAGTGTCATGGTGTAAGCCTGGCTCATAGCAACCTCAAACTCAAGCAAGGATTGCTCAAGCAGTCCTTCTGCCTCAGCCTCACAAGTAGCTGGGACTACGGGCATGCATCACCATGCCCAGCTAATTTTTTCTATATATTTTTAGTTGTCCAGCTAATTTCTTTCTATTTTTTAGTAGAGATAGGGTCTCACTCTTGCTCAGGCTGGTTTTGAACTCCTGACCTTGAGCGATCCACCTGCCTCGGCCTCCCAGAGTACTAGGATTACAGGCATGAGCCACTGCAACTGTCCAGGAGACTTTTTTTAGTTGTCCTGACTGAGGGGGCAGTGATGGTGCTACTGACATCTAGTGGGTAGAGGCCAGACACTGTTAAATATCTTAAAATACACAGGACAGCCTTATACAAATGCTTTAGCCCAAAATGTCAAAAGTGCTGAGCTGAGGTTGAGAAATCCTGATTTAAATGACCATCAAAGTGTTTGATTCTTCACTAGGAAGCATCAAAAGATAGTTCACTACCCGAGACTCTTCAAAATCCTTGCCTCTAAACCCCTGCCTTGCTCTGACCATCAATCTGAGTGAGCTATTATGACTCTCACCCTGTGCTAATGAAGCCTCTGCATTGAAATGCCCACCTTAAACCAGACTGTGCCCTCCCTCTGCCAAGGTGCTCCTGAGAGACTCTGTTCTGCCTCACCTAGGTAAAGACAAATTTCACTTTGTTTTAATGATCCCTTTGGTAATAATTTGGAGGGACCATACCCTACAGGCACCTTTCCTGTATCACCTCATTGTAAGGTGCTGCTCATGGGTCTTCATTCCTGCGGGGAGGGGAGGGAGGATGGGAGTGAGGCCCCAGGCTCCAGTGACAGGCCCAGCCTTCCTGGAATAGGCAGATGCCCATCACCACAGCCTCCCGTCTGTTCCTTAGGCCCACCGAGTGTGCAGACGGTACAGACCCACCAAGACCAAAGCTAAAACACAGGAGATGGATTCTACCTGAGTTTCCAGTTAACCCCCTGGGCGATCCTTGGCAGATCTCTCTAGGCCCACACCTGTAGGTGAGGATTCCTGCACCAAGAAAATACAAAAGACAGAACACTCTAAAAATTACACAGGCAAGGAATGGCCCCCCATCATCCACCCAGTGAAGTTCCAACTGGCCTGGGTCATTTTAAAATAATTGAGAAATAAAGTGTGACTTAAAATAAAATCTTAAGCTCCCCTGCCCCAGTTAACTGAATGGACCCCCTCTTGGCCAAGGGGATACCCTAAAACTGAGTTGCTAGTCATGAGAAGGGAGGTCAGACATCCCTCATCATGCTTCCCTCCCTTCTTGGAGATATCCTTTGAAACTCATTAACAGGTCTAAGGCTTTGCAAGATAAAGCTTAAAATACATGTGCAGGTTCTCAATTTACATAACAAATTACTTGAGTCTGGGTATATGGACTGTGGCTTGTCTCTATTAACAGACTTCCTTATCTTAAAACATTCCAATCCTTTAGACGAGCTTCATTTCTTTTTTCTCTTTCCTTTTATTATTTTTTTCTCTGAGACAGAGTCTTGCTCTGTTGCCCTGGGTAGAGTGCCATGGCGTCAGTCTAGCTCACAGCAACCTCAAACTCTTGACCTCAAGCAATCCTCCCACCTCAGCTCCGAGAGTGCTAGGATTACAGGCGTGAGCCACCATGCCCGGCCAAAACTTCATTTCTTTAACCAATTACAAAATCAAAGAGTCTTTAAACCCACTTATAACTCACACCTCCTGTTTTGAGATGTCCCACCTTTTTGTGCCAAACCAATGTGTGCTCTCCACATCTTTTTTTTTCTTCCTACAACAGATGCCTTAAAATCCACATCTTGATTTACAACTATAGGTGTAATCCCTGTCTACCTGAAATGTATAAAACCAAACTGTAACTCAACCACAGTAAGTGCACTTGCTCAAGGTTTCTTGGGTGTGGCTCCAGGCCATGGTCCTCAAATTTGGCTCAGAATAAACTTCTTTAGATTATTTTACAGAGTTTGGCTTCTTTTCCATTGACAAGAGAAAAGGAAAGAAGAAGTAAAAAAGAGGAAGCATCTCTTTTTCAACAAGCAAATACCCTGTTGCCAGCACTTGTTAACATTTTGGGGTTTCCTTTTAGCATTTTTGTCTATGCACATAACCTATGATTACAATCTATGTACAATTTCATATCTTAGTTTTCTACTTATAATGAGGACATTTCTTTTTCTTTTCTTTTTTTTTTTTTTTTTTTTTGAGACAGAGTCTCGCTTTGTTGCCCAGGCTAGAGTGAGCGCTGTGGCGTCAGCCTATCTCACAGCAACCTCCAACTCCTGGGCTCAAGCAATCTTTCTGCCTCAGCCTCCCAAGTAGCTGGGACTACAGGCATGCGCCACCATGCCCGGCTAATTTTTTCTATATATATATTAGTTGGCCAATTAATTTCTTTCTATTTATAGTAGAGATGGGGTCTCGTCCTTGCTCAGGCTGGTTTTGAACTCCTGACCTCGAGCAATCCGCCCGCATCGGCCTCCCAGAGTGTTAGGATTACAAGCGTGAGCCAGTGTGTCCGGTCGAGGACATTTCTTTTTGATTTAAAATTCTCCGTGGAAGGCAAGGTATGGTGGCTCACCCCTGTAATCCTAGAATTCTGGGAGGCCAAGGCAGGAGGATCACTTGAGCTCAGGAGTTTGAGGTTGCTGTGAGCTAGGCTGGCGCCATGGCACTCTAGTCCAGGTGACAGAATGAGACTGTCTCAAAACAACAAAAAGAATTCTACTTGGAAAATTGAGCTTACTGGCTCCAAAATACTGCATCAAATAAATATAACTTATTGTTTACTTAAGAATTTTCCAGGCCAGGTGCAGTGGCTCATGCCTGTAATCCTAGCACTCTGGGAGTGTTAGGGGAGGATTGCTCAAGGTCAGGAGTTCAAAACCAGCCTGAGCAAGAGTGAGACCCCATCTCTACCATAAATAGAAAGAAATTAATTGGCCAACTAAAAATAAATATAGAAAAAATGAGCCAGGCATAGTGGCGCATGCCTGTAGTCCCAGCTACTCGGGAGGCTGAGGCAGAAGGATTGCTTGAGCCCAGGAGTTTGAGATTGCTGTGAGCCAGCCTGATGCCATGGCACTTTAGCCTGGGCAACAGAGTAAGACTCTGTCTCAAAAAAAAAAAAATTTCCAGGAGCAGATATAAAAAAAAAAAAAAAAAAGAATTTCCCAAGCTAGGCACAGTGGCTTATGCCTATAGTCCTAGCTATTTGGGAGGCTGAAGTGGGGAAGAAAATAAATGAATCCTCTTATTACTAAACAATTGTTTTCAATTTTTCACCATTATAAATAATACTGCGATGAACATCTTTGAGCATGAAGTTCACTTTCTCCTTCCTCTAGTTATTGGTATATGATCAAGTCCACCAGCGCGTAACAGAGGTAAGGGTCTGAAAATAGGCAAAATGTTGTATGATTTGTCTCTTTAAAACCCCCACCCTTTTTGGGAACTAAAACCTACATTCCTGCCTGAGACCAGAAATCAAAACGGCAAGAAAATGTTCTTTGCTATTTGTTTTCTGGCATCTTAAACCATAAGAGATAGATGAACAGAATTATCCAGACAAAGGTCATAAGATTGTAATAATTGATCCACCGAAGTCACCAACTATAGTTGAACAATAGCTGAAAGCCATGACATGTGACACTGGTGACATAGACCCGAGCCCTGCCACCAAAAACCCCCTCTTTAAAAAGCCCTGTATTTCTGCTTAAAGGTAGGATGGTGGTCTTTTGAGAGGCTAGTCTGCCATCCTCCTCATTTGCCAGTAAATTAATAAACTCCTTTTCCTAAAACTGCTTGTCCTCATTCTTTGTTCTCTCCGATTCAGCCTCAGGGACAAGTATCAAACTTTTGGTAACAAACAAACAGTTTACTCCTTGGGAACAGTTGTAATTGGCTCCATGAACAAATACAATGACCCCTATATGTTTATTTTATAATGCTGTCCCTTAACTAACTACTTGACCTTTTGAGTTGTTTCCCAGAAAGGATGGATTGTCTGTAAGACAAATGAATTGAAAGTCTGAAGGCCCCAGGGCAGACTTACTAAGGCCAAGACTCACCATCCCCTGTGACCTGCCCAAGACACTTGGTCCCTCCTTAAAGAGCCCATAATCTCCATTAGTTGGAGAGATGGATTTGAGGCAGCTTCTCCCGTTTTCCCAATAAGACGTCTACTATATTAAAAAATTTCTTTCTTCTTTGGTAATCTTCGTAGTGTCAATAATTGGCTATTTGTGCAATCAGCAACTGAACCTTGCAGTTTTAACACAATGAGTAATTCATTTCAGTATCCTTTTTATTGCAGTACTTAGTCCAGAGCTTGGCATGTGGCAGGTATTCAAAACTTATTGAGTGACAGTGATGAGGCTCTTCTGCAATTTCCTTCCTTCTAGTCCCTGTGTGGTCTTTGCCTCCATTTGGCTGTGTAGGAGACCAGAATATGCCACCCCCAAATATGCCTCTTTTGTATAAGACTGTTGAGCTGAAGCAAGTAAGAAGGAGCAGACACAGGTAAGTTCTCTGCCCTTCCTCTATTGCCTAAAAGCAGGTCATAGATTTACAAAGACAGTAGATATCCTCTTGCTCCTCCTTCTACCAGGGAGGACTAAAGTTAACCACTGAATACAATTTTAGACCCTTGTGGACTTGGAGATGGCCCCAGAGGAATCTACATTAACAAGCTTTACTAATTAGCCTTTTTTTTTTTTTCCTTTCTAGACAGAGTCTTTCTCTGTTGCTCAGGCTAGAGTATAATGGTATCAACCCAGGTCAGAGCAACCTCAAACTCTTTGGCTTAAGCAATCCTCCTGCCGCAGCCTCCCAGAGTCCTAGTATTACAGGTGTGAGCCACCTTGCCTGGCCTAACTAGCCTTTATTTGCCATTTATTTGCCTTCCCCATAGTTGTGATAAGGGAAACCTCCATCTGTTACTTGGTGCATCAAGCACCAGGGACACCGCCCCACCCCCCAACTCAAGGAAGACCCACATCAGCATAATACAACATAATACTAACCTGTTTCCTGGCCCATCAACTAGTTTATTGCCCGGCATCAGCATAACACTAAATCTATTACCTGACACATCAATAACCTACACCTGATACTCCACCCCTTGGACCACCCCAACTTAATAGAAGTGTGAAAAATGGGGTAGGCAGTGCTCAGAATTTGGTGGCGAGGCTCCTCTGAGCCCACTGGCAAATAATAAACTTTGATTGTCTGTGCCCTTTGGTTTGTGGTTTGTCCTCCAGACCACCCGCTGTAACAGTTGCTGCCCTTAGAGACTCAAAATTTTTTTCCTTTGTCTTGTTGCCTCTAAAAATTTGCTATTCTTTGTTGAAGATGCTATGTAACCTGGAATGCAAAGCCATGTTTTTGAGAACTACTTATTCCTTGGGTGTTTCAAATTATGGGGGAGAAGGAAACCTTACCCTTTGCCCCTAGAAGGTTCACTGAAAGATCAACTCACAATAAGGCAGATTAAATAAGAGAAGGAAATTATAAATTTACTTACCATGCACACGGGAGAATCACAGAGTGATTACCTAATATTCCAATGGGGTCCATAAATTTATATACCCTTATTTTAGAGGGGAGGGAGAGATGAGGAATATAAGTAATTCTGTTATGGGGTAATAAATGATTAATAGAGAGGATGAATAGATACTTAGGAGAATGAATGGATGGGGGAAACAGATTGACTTGTAAATGATTCCCGTTGGAAACTAAATTAACCTGAGAAACAGGTATTATCTGTAAAATAGGTTGGGCCAGGTCTAGTTGCATTCTTGATCTTCTTTCCTGCAATATATTGGAATAACAGGGAGGGCAAGGAAAGACAGTTGTTCTTATTGATGGGTCTGTCTGGTTTTTATGAAGATAGAGGGATAGCCCCTTCCAAGGTGCGTTGCTCTCTAAGGGCCTTTAATTACCAAGGAGTCATATTTTGGGGTGAAATTCCCTGAGCTCCTTCAAAATGCATACGTGGAATATACACGTTAATAAACTTGTGTTTGGTTTTCTCTTGTTAACCTGTCTTCTGTTACAGAGGTTCATTGCAGCTAAGAATTATTTTTCCTCCCTGATATGGTTTGGATGTTTGGCCCCTCCAAATCTCATGTTGAAATTTGATCCCCAGTGTTGAATGTGGGGCCTTGTGAGAGATGTTTGGGTCATGGGGGCAGATTCCTCATGAATGGCTTAGTGCCCTCCCTGCACCAATGAGTGAGTTCGCGATTTATTAGTTCCCAGGAAAGCTGGTTGTTTAAAAGGCTCTGGCACCACCTCCTCCCTCTCTTGCTCCTGCTCTAGCTACGTGACTCGCCTGCTCATACTTCACCTCTCACCTCAATTGAAAGCTCCCCGAAGTCCTCATTAGAAGCAGATGCTGGCGCCATGCTTCTTATATAGCCTGTAGAACAATGAGCCAAATTAACCACTTTTCTTTGTAAATTACCTAGATTCAAGCATTTCCTTATAGCAATGCAAAACAGACTGATACACTCCCCTATGGCTACCACAGGCCATTCCATCCCATTGCCATGAGACTTTTGTTTGACTCACATCACCTTCTGAGGTTGTCTTATCCTTGTTCATAGAATGCTGGACCAGATCATTGGTGTTTGGTTCTGGCTGGACGCTGAAGTCACCTGGGGAGCTTTTAGCAAAAGTAGGCTCTGGCCCCACCACCAGAGAGTCTGATATAATTGGTCTGGTGGGGGTGAGGCCCAAGCAAGGTACTTTTAAAAAATCTGATTATAGGCCAGGCGCGGTGGCTCACACCTGTAATCCTAGCACTCTGGGAGGCCAAAGCGGGTGGATTGCTCGAGGTCAAGAGTTTGAAATCAGCCTAAGCAAGAGCAAGACCCCGTCTCTACTATAAATAGAAAGAAATTAATTGGCCAACTACTATATATAGAAAAATTAGCCGGGCATGGTGGTGCATGCCTGTAGTCTCTGCTACTTGGGAGGCTGAGGCAGAAAGATTGCTTGAGCCCAGGAGTTTGAGGTTGCTGTGAGCTAGGCTGATGCCACGGCACTCACTCTAGCCTGGGCAATAAAGGGAGACTCTGTCTCAAAAAAAAAAAAAATCTGATTATAATGAGCAACCACAGTTGAGAACCCCTAATTAAATGGTCCTTGGGGTCCCTTCTAGCTCTCATAATCTGTGAGCTTTAATTGGGTCAGGTTAATGAAGTAGAGACTCTATCATATTGCCCTGGGAAAATAGAGTATATTAATAATTATTTCTAGGAATATACCATTCAATTCTGGGTTCTCAAATTTCATGAACACGCCATGTATAGTGGCTCATGCCTGCAATCCTAGTACTCTGGGTGGGAGGATCACTCGAGGCCAGGAATTTGAGACCAGCCTGAGCAAGAATGAGACTCGGTCTTTACTAAAAATAGAAAAATTAGCTGGGCCTCATGGTGCACAACTGTGAGTCCCAGCTACTTAGGAGTCAGAGGCAGGAGGATCACTTGAGCCCAGGAGTATGAAGTTGCAGTGAGCTGTCATGATGTCACTGTAGCTGTGGTGACAAAATGAGAATCTGTGTCAAAAAAAAAATTTCATAAAGAGTCTTTCTCTACCTTCTAGAAATATCCTGGCTCCCTTTGTTGGACCTTGGGGACCACTCACAAAGACACGGAGACCAGAACTTGATGTAAAAGCAAGAGGAGGGTTTATTCCAGCGCAGCGCAGGGGCGTGCAGCGTCACCACACCAGGGAGCTGCCGCGCCGAAGCTTTGAAACTTGGGACTCTTATAGGCAAAAACCACACGCAGGTGGCCAGGAATTCAAAGGCAAAAACCACACGCAGGTGGACAGGAAGCCACACGCAGGTGGCCAGGAAGTCATAGGCAAAATCTATACGCAGGTGGCCAGGAAGTCATGGGGTCAAGGGGTGGGGAAATTCTTTAAGCTCTATTCTTGTGTAATTATGTACTGGTCGAGGTCAGTTTTGGGAATTTGCAACAATTACCGGTGGGGTTGAGCATCATTTACAAGTGGGGAAGCTTTGTTACACTTGGATACCTAAGAACAAGCGTGGTTACAGCAAGCAAAAAC
>VSMD01102763.1:0-63695 GCA_008750895.1 Mirza zaza | reverse complement strand
GCAGATTAAGTCCAATGTTTCTTTATTGATTCTGCCTGGTGGATCTGACCAATGCTGAAAGTAGGATGTTGAGGTCTCCAAAGATTATTGTAATGGGGTATATCTCTCTCTTTAGATCTGATAATATTTGCTTTAAATATCTGGCTGTTGGGTGCATATATATTTAAAATTGTTATATTCTCTTTCTGAATTGAATCCTTTATCATTATATAATGACCTTTGTCTCTTTCAACATTTTGTGTTTTGAAATCTATTTTATCTGATTGGACTAGAGCTATCCATGCTCTTTTCTTGGGTTTCTATTTTCATGGAATATCTTTTTCCATCCCTTTCTTTTCAGTCTACATGTCTTTATAAGTGAAGTGTGTTTCCTGTAGACAACATATAGTTAGATCCTAATTTTCAATCAATTCAACTGCTCCATGTCTTTTGATTGGTGAGCATAGTTCGTTAACATTCACTATTCTTATTGATAGGCAAAGACTTACTACTGCCATGTTTTTTATTTTATTTCTGGTTGCCCTTACCTTCCTTCCTTCCTTCTTTCCTTCCTTCCTTCCTTCCTTCCTTCCTCCCTTCCTTCCTTCCTTCCTTTTTAATTTTTGTGTATCTGTTGTAGGTTTTATGATTTGAGGTTACCATGAGGCTTGCAAAAAACATAAGCAATTATTTTAAACATTTGACAACTTAACTGCATAGAAACAAACAAAAGAAATCTAAATGAAATTCTACACTTAACTTCATTCCCCTATTTTTTAACTTTTTGTTGTTTCCATTTACATCTTTTTATACTAACTCTCAAAAATGTATTGTAGTTATTATTTTTGATAAGTTTGTCTTTTAGTCTTCCTACTCAAAATATAAGTAGTTTGTACACTACAGTCACAACAACAGAGTATTCTGTATTTGTGCACTTACTATTACCAGTGAGTTTTATACCTTCATGTGATTACTTATTGTTCATTAATGTCTTTTTCTTCATATTGCAGAACTCATTTTAGCACTTCTTGCAGGACAGGTTTAATGTTAATGAAATCTCTCAGCTTTTGTTTGTCAAGGAAAGTCTTTATTTCTAGTTCATGTTTGAGAAATATTTTTGTAGGAAATAATATTCAAGTGTTAAGGGTTTTTTCTTCTTCAGCACTTTGAATATGTCATGCTACTCTTTCCTTTCCTGTAGCGTTTCCACTCAGAAGTTTGTTGTTAGATGTATTTAATATATATATATATATATATATATATATATATATATATATATATTGTTTTTCTTTCTTTGCTTTCCTTAGGACCTTTTCTGTATCTGTGACTTTTGGAAGCTTGATTGATTATTAAATGTCTTGAGGTAGTTTTGTTTGGGTTAAATCTACTTGGTGTGCTATGACCTTCTCGTACCTAAATATTGATATATTTCTCTAGGTTTGCAAAGTTCTCTTTTATTATTTCTTTGAATAAACTTTCTACCCCTGTCTCTCTCTCTACCTCTTCTTAAAGCCAATAAACTCTCATGTTTGCCCTTTTATGGCTATTTTCTTGATCTTGAAGGTATGCTTCATTTTTTGATTTTTTTATTTTTTCACCTCTGACTGTGTATTTTCCAATAGCCTGTCTTCAAGTGCACCAATTCTTTTTTTTTTGTCAATATAACAAAATTTATTTATATTTTGCACTGCGAGGGTCTTCCAAATTTTCTAGAGCTTTCAGAACATTCTATAGAAAATACTTTTTATTAACATCTTAAATCTTTTTTTTAAGAAGTAAAATATCATTGTTAAAATTTCAAACTTATAGAAATGTATACCTTAGAAAGTAAGAATTTCTCGTAATCCAGTTCCCCCAAGATAATTGCCTTTTTACCGATACTCTACCCACCAAAGACACACCAAAGAGCTTGACATTCTTCCAACACATCACATGCCTTTGAACTTGTGTACTTATTCTTCCAGTCTGGAATACCCAGCCCAATTTTCTTTACTCAGTAAATTCCTGCTTATTAAGTTTCATCTCAAATGCCACCTCCTCCTTGAACCCTCCTTCAGTTCTTCCAATCATAATCAGTTGTTCTCTTCTCAGAGTACCTTTGGATTTTGTACATATCTACACTCTAGTGTTCATTAACTCAGAGGGGTAGAATTTGAATGTGATCCATCTGTTTCCAGGGTCCACACAGAAACAAGAGACAAGACCAAAACTTACAAGAAGTGTGGGATTATGTAAAAAAGTTGAATCTCAGATTGATTTAAATCCCAGAGGGGAAGAGGAACATTCACAAGGGCTGGAAAACTTATTTCAAAGAATCCTGGAGGAAAATATGCTGGGCCTGGCCAGAAATCTTGATATCCAGATGCAAGAAGGACACAAAACTCCTGGGAGACTCAACATGAAAAGACAATCACCTTGTCACGTGGTTATTCGATTGACCAAAGTAAATGCAAAAGAAGCAATCCTCCATGCAACAAGACAAAAGCAACAAATAACCTACAAAGGAAAGCCTATCAGACTAACAGTGGACTTCTCAACTAAAATCTTACAAACCAGGAGGGATTGGGTGCCTATCCTTAAACTTCTAAAACAGAATAAAGCCCAATCTAGAATTCTTTATCTGGCAAAATTAAGTTTCATCTTTGAGGGAGAAATAAAGTCCTTCTCAGACAATTCTTTCTTCTGCTTAATCTGATCTTCTGTTGAAAGACTGATGCATTTTAGTTTGTCAATTGAATTTTTCAGCACTAGAGTTTCTCTTTTTTATTATTTTAATCTTTTTGTTAAATTTCTGTGATATGATTCTGAATTTCTTCTCTGTGTTGTCTTGAAGTTCATTGAACTTCTTCAGAACAGTATTTTGAATTCTTTGTCATAAAGGTCACATATCTCCATCACTCCAGAATTACTCAATGGTATTTTATCTAGTTTACTTGGTGAAGTAATGTTTTCCTGGATGTTTTTCATGCTTATGTATATTGATCCATGTCTATACATCGAAGAGTTAGGTATTTAGGTATTTATTCTAATCTTCATAGTCTGGGCTTGTTTAAGCCCATTCTTCTTGAGAAGGCTTTCCAATTATTCAAAGGGAATTGAGTGTTAGGATCTAGATCTTTGATCACTGCAGCCATATCAACACTGAGCATACTTTAAGCCAAATAATTCTGTGATTCTTACAGACTCCTGGTAGTACCACCTTGGTGAATTTAGATAAGGTACAGGAGGATTCCCTGTATTACTAGGAAAAGTTTCTTGCTCTCTTTATTTGCTTTCTGTACTGGGCTACTGGAGTTGAGGGAGGAGTAATGTGGGCTCTCTTGCCTGACCAGCACAGCTGGGACTGTGTCAGTCACACTTGAACCAACCCTGTCTCATCCAAAGTCTGTGGTGACTGCTGCGTGGCTACCTCTGATGTTATTCAAAGCCCAAGGGCTCTTTAGTCAGAAGGTGGTGAATCCTGCCAGAACTAGGTCCTTCCCTTCAGGGAAGAAGGTTTTCTTCTAGCCCAGGGTAGGTTTAGAGATGCCATCCAGGAACTAAGTCCTAATATCAGGGGTTACATGACTCTGGTTATTACTTTATTTTACTGTGGCTGAGCTGGTACCAAAGTTGTAAAACAAAGTCCTCTCTACTCCTTCTTCCCTTTTTTTTTTCCAAGTGGAGGAAGACTCTTCCTGATCTGTACAGCCTGGATATGGGAGAGAGGTAACTGGCTAGGCCACCACTGATGTCTTACTGGATTATGTACACCCAAAGTCCACTGGCCACAAGCCATTATTGCAACATGGATTGCCCAAGGACTGCAGCATTTGTGGCCTGACTGCCTTACAAATTTATTCCAGACTCCATGCTACATTTGTCAGCTAGTAGTGGGGATAGCTGGAACTCAAGTTTTGGGGCAGAGGATTGCCCTATGCTGAGCTGATGTAAATGCTCCCTCGATGCGCACTGGCAGAATTCCGTCTTTTTGTGATCCACTGTTATAGAGAGCCTGAGTTTCAGTGCAAAATTTCATAATCACTTTACTCTCCCTTCTTCCCCAGGCACACATTCTCTGGAGAGGTAGTGTAAGCCATGCAAGACTGTCTTTTCTGTCCTCTTCTGTGCATCTTTCCTTGATGTCATGTTAAAACCACATACTGTAATTGCTTACCTGATTTTTGCTTCTTCCAAAGGTGGTTCTTTGCATGGATCACTATTAAATTTGGTGTGGAGGAACATTGCTGGAAGTTTCTATTTGACAACCAGATTGGCTGCCTCTCCTTTATAATTTTGAGAAAATCAAACTTATCTTTAATTTTTTTCTTTTACAGATGTGCTTTCAGTATTGTGTTTGTAAAATCTTTCCCTAACTCGGCCGGGCGCGGTGGCTCACGCCTGTAATCCTAGCTCTCTGGGAGGCCGAGGTGGGCGGATCATTTGAGCTCAGGAGTTCGAGACCAGCCAGAGAGACCCCATCTCTACTATAAATAGAAAGAAATTAATTGGCCAACTAATATATATAGAAAAAATCAGCCGGGCATGGTGGCACATGCCTATAGTACCAGCTACTTGGGAGGCTGAGGCAGCAGGATCGCTTGAGCCCAGGAGTTTGAGGTTGCTGTGAGCTAGGCTGATGCCATGGCACTCACTCTAGCCTGGGCAATAAAGTGAGACTCTGTCTCAAAAAAAAAAAAAAAAAATCTTTCCCTAACTCAAAGTTATAAAAATGTTCTCTTATGTTTTCTTGTAGTATTATAGTCTTAAATTTTGTTTCTAACTATGATCAATTTATAATTATATTTTTATAAAGTGTATAAAATATTCAAGTTATTATATTTTTGCATATTGATATCTTATAGTTTCATTATGATTTATTGGTGAGACTAGTCTTTCTTCGGTGAATTGCTTCTGCAGCTTTTTGAGCATTCATGCATGGGTCTCTTACTTTACTCTCCATTCTGATTAATTTATATATTTCTTTGTCTTTACACTGATACTATAATGCCTTGGGAAAAGTAGCTTTATAAAAAAGTTCTGAAGTCAGGTAGTGTGACTCTTCCAACTTTGTTCTTTGTTTTTGAGATTGTTTTGGCCAATCTAAGTTCTAAATTCTATATATTTGCCGATGAATTTTAGTATTAGCTTAGCTATTTCTACAAAAAGCTTGCTAAGATTTTAATGGGAGAATCATTTATGATGAGCCACTATAGATTACACATTTTTGGCAAGAATACTACTTCATAAGTAACACTGTGTCAGTAGAGGCTACATAAAGAATGTCTGGTTGTCTGACACTTACATATCTGACTGAGATATATCACATAGTTAAGCGGTTATCAACCGTGTTTCTCCAATGTAAAATTGTATCTTCCCTCTTTTAAAAATTAAGTAATATGTGAGATAATAACTTATCACCATATAAAAATATAATTTCTCATTATATTTCCTTTACTGGTTTAACTTTTAACCATGTTGTTTTTAAATGTAGGAATAAGGATTCTATCAGGGGTTCACGACGTCCTCAATAAAGATAGGGTCCCCTGGCAGACTGTGTTACAAGAGATGAGAAAAACAAAGACACAGACACAGAAATAATAATTAAGAAAGCAGGGAGGTCAGGGGACCACCAGCACTCTGGTGCCAAGGTGGCAGTGACTGAACCCCAGCACTTGCTTTTAATTCTCTTTGCCGTGTTGCAAAATACAATGATCTCATGTGAAAACATCATGGGATACAATAATCAAAGGTTTCGGGGCTCCCCCTAAAATCACAAGGTGACCTAGCTAATTCCTTTTTTTTTTCTAGAAGTGAAAAGAACATAATTTTTCAGTAAGTACAATCCTTTTGATCAAGGTAAACTGATTTTATCTCAAGGTCAAGCTATGTAGATGGATATCAATCTTTAATGTCAGTTGCTGTGACCCATTTGAATAAGGAACAAGGAAACTACATGCTTTCCATTGGGAGACTGGTTTTACATTAATTGAGGCATTGTTGAGAGAAAGGGAAAGAAGGAACTTGGCCCAGTGTTCAAACACTATGTAAGCCTTGAGACCCTTCTTCCGGGCTGATATGTTGCAATCTACCTCTACAGTCATGAGAATTTTTCATGTCAGGCCGCCTGCGGCTTTTCATGCATGAGACCCCTTAGGCTCTGAGGTTGGAGCATGCTTTGCTCTACTCCCAGATCACTGATATATGCTCCCCAAGTAGGCAGTTAACATCTGCACTTATTCCAGGCTTCTGCTCAAGCAATTCCTTCGCCTCCTGTCCTCTCACAGCCTCAGACATAGCATCCCTAAATCCCAGTGGTCTTAATCCCATTAGGATTCAATTAACAGGCAAGTCTCATTTGCTGCTGCTTTTTTTTTTTTTAACTGTGGTATTAACTTATACATAGTAAAATGCACAGATACTAAAGATATCAAGTGATGCATTTTTTCTAAATACTTTCACTTTATTTAATGTGTCTCAAATTAAAATATGCACAAGGTTTTAAAATTTTATTTTATTTTAAGTATTATAGGGATACAAATGTTTTGGTTACATAAATTTCTTTTATACAGTTTGAGTCAAAGTTATAAGTTTGTCCATCACACAGATAGTGTGCATTGTACCATTAGGTGTGAATTTACTCATCCTCTTCTTCCCCCTCACACCTTCTTGATTTCTGATGAGTTTTATTTTCATATATGCACATAAGTATTGTTTGATTAGTTCCAATTTAATGATGAGTTCATGTAGTGTTTTTTTTTTCCCATTTTTGTGATACTTCACTTAGAAGAATGGTCTCCAGTTCCATCTGGGTTAATACAAGAGGTATTAGTTCATCATTCATTCTTGACCCACACATTTCCATGATTAGGATTGGAATTTCCATACTAAAAATGAAAAGCGAGAGACTTCAAGTTATACAAATGTGGATTATCACCTGGTGCTATTACTGACCAGCAGTGTGACCTTGAGCAATGTTTTGACCTTTTTTTGCTTCAGTTTTTGTACCACTAAATTAGAATAGTATCATTTACTTCCTTTGATTGTTCAGAGAACCAATTATTATATAAAATGAACAATAATAGCATTTATTGAAAACTAAATGCAAAAAATTATATGCTTTCTTTAACCTTTGTAAAAATCTTACAAAGTCAGGCTTTTTAAAGCCCATTTTGAAAAATCAGAGATATTAAACAATTGGCTAAAGATTATACAACTGTTAAGGAATAGTACTGGAGTTTAAATCTGGGTCTGCCTGATACCAGGGAAGATGCTATTTCTACTTTTTGATAGCATCTATCATGATCACTTGTAAAAGTGAGCTTCTCTCACAAGGTCTAAAATTTGGGACCAAAAGCAGTCAGGAAGCCCATTGCATTAGTTGTTTATGAGGGACTGGAGGTGCGCAAGAGGAAAGGCCACTCACTATACCTGGTCATTGGAATCCTGGGTCTTTGTCATCGACTAATGTGTTATTTATTATCAAGTCACTTGAACTTCTCCAAATGTCTTTCTATCAAAGGAGGGATGACATTATTTTGTCCTTTCTACTTCAGATGCCTATGTGACTACAAAGTGAGGTAATGCACTCTAATGTGATCTGTGTTTTGTGAATTTATGAAGCCTCTGAGCATATCATTTTAATACATATAACCGATTTTGACCTTTCTTTCTTTATAAAGTCCAGGTGATATCTGTAATAACAGAGGACCAAAGCCAGAGTTGTGTGATATGTTCCATATGGCACCAACAATAATAGCTTCACCAAATATCACAACCACTTTAGCATCATGATTTACCAGCTAACAGGAAACTGAAGCTAGTATTATTTCTTTAATTCAAGTCACCTTGACTTCTTTTACATTTCAATGTGATCTCAAATCCTGCTAGATGTCCTTGTTTTCTTGCTCATCTTTGTTCTGAACATTTCCTTTAAGGCACCTTTCCTTGAAAAGATTTCTTTGTTTTTAATTCTCAAGTATTATTTATGAAACTCTCACAAATAGGTACTGTATGCACAAAATAAACAGAAAATGACTAGACATCTAAAATATAAATGTAAAAAACCATTAATGATTTAGTCTACTGAGTAGAGAGCCACATACCCTTGACCTGTAAATGCTGTCTGTGTGCCTGCTTTTCCTGACTAGCAGAGAATAAAGAATAAAGAGGGGAAGAAGAGGCTGGTAGGCTGCCTAAGCTATTCAGTGTATGACTCACAATAGGGCTCATATGATTTTAGGAAGCACTTGATATTTCACAATATTTAATTAATAAAATTTTACCATAAATATTATCACCCATCCAAACATCCTTATAAAAAATAATTTCAACTTCCATTTTTCTCCTATTAATAAGTTACCTAGTAAGTTTTCTAAAAGAATTTGTATTTATGATTCATTTCTTTCTTAAAGTATAGAATAAGGGCTAGTGACCTAAGCATAAGCACTGAATTAAACTATTTTAATTTAGGCTTAATTGGTAATTCAAGGTAGAGATAGTTAGATATGAAGATGGCGTGCCTTGTGAGTAGATCAACCATTAAACGAATGAAAATTTGAAAACCAAATAATATATGCATTTGTCAAGGTACAGATAATAGAAAAGATAAAAGATTTTAAAATAAAAGAATAACGTTTAAGCTTTTGCTACAAAAAGATTCAGAAAATCATGGTGATGGGTAGCTTTAGGAGAGAAATGGTGAAAGGTAGCTTTAGGAGAGAAATGGGAACAATTTAAAAATGAGAATGTGTTAATCCCAGAACAAATGCTTGAATTTGGTTTCTTTTAAAGATAACCATTACCTATGTGAATTGTAAGGGTATGTTTTTATTATGGAACTCTCCTGAACACCAGTGCTGTATGACAATAAAAAAACAGTTAAAAATGGATGAAAGAAAAGAGGGGGTTTTTGAGACAAATAGTTCTAGGGATACAGATCAACAAGACTATGAAAGAGAATCATCTGGGACTCTGAATGAGTGCCAAGATTTTGTTTTAGACACATTCCTTATATATATATAAGGTTCATCTAATGTTTATAGCTCATAAAAATAGAAAGCAAATTATCTCCTTTCCTCCAGGAACATTTGATAAGAGAGAGTAAAAGCAGAAAATGCTATCTTAAAAAGTCTGTGAACAAACTATTCTAATATTACACAGCTTGATTAACTCTAAATGGTTTGACCAAATGTCCTCAAATTTCCTTGAAATTTTGCACTTCAATAATTGTGATCTGTTCTATAATTATGGCATAATAAGAATAATGTAATAATATATTCAAATATGATTTACCCAAGTACTAAAAATAGTGTGGAAACATACTACATATGTTTATGTTCCAGTATGTAGTATGTTTCCTTACTATTTTTAGTACATGGGTAAACCATACTTAAATAAATTAGTGCATTATTAATATAGCTAAACTTTCTATATCATTTTTTCTAGGGAAAAAGTGTTATTCTTTTACTACTCTATCTACGGATTCATCATTATAATGAGCAAAATGCCCCTGACTGCTTACAAATGATTTAGTGGCCATTTTCATGGAATCCAAAGTCCCGCTCAATCCAGCTTTAACTTTCTTTACCCAAATAATGTTTGAAACCCACATATTTCATCTACCATGTTTTGTCTCCCTTCTTTCAGTACACATTTTCTATTTCTTTAAGATTCACTTTAATTTTCTCATTGTACCATACACAGAAATGTGCTTCACCCCAAGGTCCTCCTGTTAAAATCTACCTGTTTTAAAGCCTCAGTCAAATTCAATGACCTATGTGCTATTACTTCAAAGTAATCCCTTCTTCCATATTTTTGTCCTATAGCCCTTTGCCCTTGCACCATAGCCCTTAATGTGTTCTTTCTGCATTATGGTTAGTTATGCTCATGTCTGTTAGGCTGAACCCAAAGGCTGGTGGGAAGTTCCATGGGAACTTTTCCTTTAAACTGGCCTCACCCTTTTGAGGGCCTGCCCAAACCCAACTATAAAAGCCCTAGATGCCCACCATTTTGGCGCTGATGCCATCTTGGCCTCGGCCCTTTGATACTCAGATGTTTCAGTAAACTTCTTTTCACCTATAGCTAGTAAATGAATTTATGTAATTATGCAGATGTTGGATATTTAGTCTTTTTCTTTAGTATGACATTCCTACTTTTGCAATTTTTTTCTATTTGGAAACACCTTCATCTAAGGATACTTGGAAGAAATAGAAGAATCCCATGAAAATCATTTTAACCATTTAGATGATTTATTTAGAGATTTTAAATTACAGATTAGATTTGGCAGATTATAGAATGAAAAATGTTTTGAATTATCTATAAATTACAGCTAATTCTGTGTAGTAAGGAATTTAGCTTTGTCCAAAGACAGAGCTTGCTTTTTGTCTTTAGCTTCTAGGAGGTAACCTTGGAACACTTAAAATTTCCCAAGTGATGGGAGTTTCTTCCTTATTCATGACTGGACCACACATGATAATTTATGCTAAATAGATGACTTAGGTTGGCACCAGATATAAACAGTAGTCTGAGTTTGTGGGCTGGCCATGCCAGAAAGACCAATAGTGTGATTAGGGTTTTGGGGCTTTGGACCATTATGAGGTTAGCTTGACCCTCCTGGGTGGGTGCTGGAGATTAAATACAACCACAGGGGCAATGAATCAATCATTCATGTCTATGAAATGAAGTTTGAACAAAATCTCTGGATGCCTAAACTTGGGGAAGCTTCCAGGGTTAGTAAAACTACGTGCAATTATTATACATTGATGTGAGAGGGTAAATGTATCCTGATGACAACAGAAGTTTTGTGTTTGGATCCCCAGACTCTGGACTATGCATCTCTTCCTTTGGCTAGTTCTAATTTGTATCTTTTACCTATAATAAACATAACTGTGAGTATAATAGGTTTCACTGGGTTCTGTAAGTTTTTCTAGGGAATTATTAACCCTGAGGTGATTTTGGTAAGCCATTGAACTTAGATTTTTTTTTTTTTTTTTTTGTCAGAAGCGAGGGTGGTCTTTTGTAGATTCTTCATTTTAACTTCATAGCTAGAACCCAACTCTTTGCAGTTGGGGTCAGAAGACTTGTACAGACTTGGCAATCTGGAGAACTATATACCTAACCTCTCAATTTGGCTAACTAGGAGTACATTCTATAAAAGTAAAGCATCTCTGAATTATAAAAATATCTTATAGGATTTTATTTTTTGTTCCCATTGTTCCTTGTTCATACATTTTATTTATCATTTAGGACTTGTTCTGTGTCTATCTCATTATACTGTGATTTCTTTAAAGTGAAAGACGGTTTCATATTCGTTTCTGTATCCAGTGCCAAGTTCAAAGTAGGTGGTCAATAAGCATTTACTGAATGAGTGAATTAATGAATATCTGGAATGGTACAATTTTAGTGTAATTTACTCAAGATTACTAAACTGAGGCTCTATTATTAGCTCAGGATGTAGAGATCATATGGATTTTTGTATCATATGCTCTCTCTTCAACCATTAAAATGATTTTATATAATTTAGAACACTACTTAAAGCTAAGAAGTATCATCCTTTAATTAAGAGGACACTTAATTTGGGAGTCAGAATAATTAGGAATATATTGAACTCTGTTATTTAAAGTGTGGCCCTGAGGAAATTACTTTACCCACTTAAACTTTTGTTTTTATCTGTAAAAAAAAAACCCCAAAACAAAAACAGGCTATAGTTTCCTATTTTTTTAAAAATGGATGAGCTATATTAATTTTCTATTTCATTTTCTCCAAATTACTAAATTAATAAGTAGAATATTGAATATACATTTTGAATGTATACATATGTATGTATAAAGAATTAATACATATAAATTTATACAACATTTTTTTGTTTCCTTAGTGTTATGAGCATAATAGTGAGGCTAAATAGTTGGCAAAATATTTATTAGATTCCATTAGGTGTGATTAAATGCATCACCATTTTCTGATGACCTTGTCAAAGGGTACAAAATGTGAGAAATTATTTCCATCCAAAAAAAATGTTTGACCAAGGCTTTTTATTGTAAAAACAAGTTTAAAGTCATTTCAGCTGTAGGTAAATTATAGTTACCAGTAATGTAAATTATTGGATACCTTAGAGAATGCAGACATATTTTATGTTCCCATGGAATATAATGTCTTTTCATTTATTCATTTATTCATTTGTTCATTTGTACATTTATTTATTCATTCATTCAACGAAAATATATTGAGCATCCACTCTGCCTCAGGTGTTATGCTAGGTGCTAAGGTTACAGAGATAAATTAAATGGTCTTTACCTTCAGGTGGTAACCAAGTTGCAGTTCAATTTGTTGACTTTTTTAAGTTTAGATATATCAACAATAGCTTTACATATGCAAGTAAACCTGCTTGAGAATTTGCAGCTTTTTGTGAGCAGTTTTTGTGCAGGACTGAGAGAAAATGTATAGAATAACAGAGTTGATCCTCATTGCAAGACTCAGAGCCAAATTTTAAGATTGCTGAAAAGTTTAGTTGTCAATAAATATTAAATATGAGGAAAGTATCTCTATAATACCAAGTTAAAAGTGTGTCACTTATATATGTATAATTCATGAAAGTAGTTCTCCAAATGACTGTAGTGAAAGCTAATACATTAAGCTAATTCACTAGATAACTTTTTTGACCCTGAATGTGTGCTGTAGGACATGGAAATTCCCACACATTGTTATAAGTAAAGGATAACTAGATACAACAGACTTTTTAAAAACTTAATGAAAAATTTTAAATTGGTACCAGAACATATATAAATATAACTAGCTTAGTGAGAATGCATTAACATTTACTGAACTGTAAATATATTTATATGAAAAGGTGAAAAAAGAAGACAAATCTTGTTTTACCTTATTTAAAATATGGAATGAAAATGTAGACAGTGTATGACTTGCTGTGGATTAGAAAATGCTAAAGGGAAAAAAGTGAGATTTATTCTAGGGAAGAAAGGATCTTCGCTTGTCTCAGCAAGAATTGGCCATCTGTAACTGTTTAGGAGTATTAACTACTTCATGAGAGAAAATAATAATCATATTTTGGTTGCCTTTATTAAACCAAATCATAGAAACCACTCTACCATCCCATAGCATAATTCTTTTTATCACACATAAATATATGTTATACCCTGTATTATACAAGTCTTTAGTCTTCTTTCTACATGTAAAAAAAGATTGATTAAAAGTCTGTCTAAAACCATCTATTTTAAAAATTTGATAAAATGAAAGTATCATAAAAATAATTATTTTCATCATCTATAAACAATATATACAAAATACATTTTATTGGTTCTATTTCTTTATGTGGACTAACTAAATACAGTCATTAAATTGAATTCTCTGTGGCCTAAAAGTTTGGGAAAAGCTAAGAGAACTTGACCTCTCAGATATTTTTGTTGTGGTCCCACAGTAAATTTATTTCTAAAACCAAATCTTCTGTTTTTTATTTTAGTATCTGTTTTATTATTGCTATTTTCTTTTTTTTTCTGCTTTGAGACAGAGTCTCACTTTGTTGCCTAGGCTAGAGTAAGTGCCGTGGCATCAGCCTAGCTCACAGCAACCTCAAACTCCTGGACTCAAGCAATCCTGCTGCCTCAGCCTCCCGAGTAGCTGGGACTACAGGCATGCGCCACCATGCCTGCCTAATTTTTTCTATATATATTAATTGGCCAATTAATTTCCTTCTATTTATAGTAGAGACAGGGTCTTGCTCTTGCTCAGGCTGATTTTGAACTCCTGACTTTGAGCAATCCGCCCGCCTCGCAGCCTCCCAGAGTGCTAGGATTACAGGCGTGGGCCACCGCGCCTAGCCTGTTTTATTACTGCTATTGTTTGAACTAAATTTGTTGAAAACTAGATGTTGGAGTTTTCATAATCCACTATTGCTGAGTGATCGAGGGAAATTCATTGAAACTTACTGAACCTGACGTTACCTATAAAAATATTTTCCCAACATGTTTATTATAAGTAATGGAAGAAATAAATAAGTAGAAAATAAACATGAAATTATAGCTTTAAAAATTATTATTAAAAACCATTTCAAATAATTTATATATTATAGCCCATATGCCTTCAAATGCGGTTTGATATATTTTCCACTAAAGATACATAAACAATATAAAACAATTTAAAATCAATAAATATGCTAAACATGAAGAGATAAAGTAAATGTAGTTGCCACCTAAGTTAATATAATTATCAATGTGTAGGTTTACATATTTTTCTGAGCTTCCTGGAAGTTAAAATTCAAGGATATGGAAATTCTTATTCCATTTTTTTCATGAGAAATTGTATTTCTTGATCTAAAAGCATATTTTAGAGAAAATATAGAATATTTTTATTCATTCGATTATAAGTGGGGCAAAAGCAATATATGTAACCTAAAAAATTGTACCCCAGTAATATTCTGAAATTAAAAAAAAGTTAATTAAAAAATACTAGCTAATGGAAGAATTTTTATAGAAATTAAACTCATAAACTTCAGGCAGGCTGTGTTCTTAATTTGATGGGAGAATGTCACATAGCTACCTGTCTGGCCTCATTGAACAAACATTAAATATGTCTTCTCTCAGCCAGGATTTTGACAAGATTCTCTTCTAGACAATTAAAGTTCAATCCTCCTGTTGAGATCCCACTACACTGGTATATCCTCATGTTTACAGTGCTTTAAATGTTGCTTCCTGCTTACCATTTTACTAGTACAAGAAGAAATACATAGAAAGATCATAAATGTCTAAAAGGACAAGATAAGGAGAAAAGGATAAAATAGTAACACTATCAGCCAAAGCACAAAGTCTGAGTCAGCAGGGTCTTCTAACTTGACATAACAGTAAGTGGCTATGAGATTTCCTATGAAATTGAATGGAGAGGCTATGGTTGAAGTGCCCAGTTAGACTCCACTTGCAGCATTGAGGCCAACAGCTCTTACGCAACTGTTCACAAAAAGCCCTTTCCTGAGACTTTCTCCTATATGTGTTTAACATCCACAGGGGTGTGGAGTCTAAGCAGCTTAGGCTTGCCCTGCTGAGCCTTCCTCAGCAGCTCCAATAATTCAAAAGCTCTCACAGAGGCCAGTGCCTTTTACATGGAACAGGACACTGCCAAGGGCCCAGTGGAAAGGTTGTTTTTGTTTGTGAGGAAAATTTTAAGGTAGGCTGGGACAAGAATCGAGACTAGATTCAAGAATCAAAAAATCAAAAATTGAAGATTATTCATTAATTTGTGCAAAAAAAGACTATGGGAGATCAAAATGTATGAAAAGTACAACAGTTTGGACAAAGATAAATTGCAGAATATGCCTGAATATGTCTGTAAAATGCAGCACATGCTCATCCATATGCAGGACAAAAGTACAGGGGAGACTACAGTTCAGACCCAGGTCTCCTGGGCAGTGACTGAAGCCACCTGAATTCCCCACCTCCCAGGGAACTATGGTCAGTAAGTCCATCACCCATTCACTTCTCTTTTTGAGCTCAGGAAAAAAGTTCCTTCCCAAACTAGACCACTAAAGCAGAAGAGAGGGGAACACAGTTGTCTGATTGTCGACAGAACCCACTCTGCCAAAACATGCATCATTTGATGATTTCGAAAACTAGCTTTATTTAAATTACTCAGTTTTCCAAGGCAGACATTGTCATTTTCTCCTCTATCATTTAGTTTTGTTTAGGATTTAACAGCAGTTTGACTCTGCTATTTAAGCATTCACCCTTGTGTCTTTGACTTGGGGGCTCATGTTAGCTCAAATAACCTTCTCAATCTATTAACCACTAACTGAACTAAAGAAAAAAAAAATAAAGAAAAGCTTATGAGATAAACAAAATTGTCTTTAGGTGTTTTGTCTTTGTGATATGGGGCACTCTGAAGTTCAGGACATAGGATGAGCCCTTCTTGTCCAGATCGAAGGTCAGTGCCTCAGTGCCATTGCAGCAAAACATTAATCTTTAGTTTTATTTTGCTTTCTTGCCTTGTCTTATAATGCTGATTTATTTCCAAGAAACCTTGTCATGAAAATGAAGAATGTATTTGGTCTCTTGAAAAATGCAGCTCTATTTTCTGCTGGTTCTCTTATAGGGCAAACCTGCAGATTCAATGCCCTTGCTTTTTGTTATTTGGTGGCAATAAAAAGTAACTATAAGAAAGCAGACCTAAGCAGAGTCAAACTGCTGTTAAATCCTAATCCCAGGCTTAAATTTGAAGAGTTTGGACAATCAATGGTAATAGAAAGGAAATTATCCTGTTCATTTACAGTGGAAAATTGTAACTATTTCAAGTATAGAATTTTAGTATTCTTGTTTTTTTTTTCTCTCTCTTATATCCACCAGTACTGAAGAAAGACTGTTAAGAAAGGAAACAATGGTGGAAACATATCTTAATTTTAGTAATAAAATACAACTAAAGCTATTACCAATTGTTTTATAACAGGATTTATCCCCATAAAATTCATAGTCTTTAATACCAAATAAGAGAAAAGGTGAGTAAAATGCTATTTCTTAGGCTTCTAGTTCCAAACTCTATTGGTTCATGGTGAACTTCAATGTATTTTAATCTTCATATATTTAAATAGGCCACCTACCAGCTCAAATTTACCAATGCGGAAAATGTCTACAGTTTTAAATGAATATTGATCTAAGCACAGAACAGAATAACACTTATTTTAAAAGAAGTTATTCCAAGGCCAACCCATTATTGTAAAAATATCAGTTACTCAGGATTCCCAAAGGTGCGATAGAACAAATTGGTGGGCTTTATAAATACAAAGTCTTTAAAGATCCTCTCTTTTCATAGTAACTATGTTTAAGACGGCAGTGTTTCTTGGGGGCAATGTGTCAATGGGGAGGCTCTGCACCATATATTGGGTTATGTTAATGGTTTAAAGCTACATTAATCTTTAAGTTGAGCTCCGAATTTAGTCATTTAGAAGTAAATGCTCTCTAGAGATATCATCATCAAGAAATAACTAAGCAATTGTTTAAAACTGAAGGCTGTTTTCTGAATTAATGAAGCAGCTTTCATTATGGACAATCTAAAAATTACTGGTTTTTTCCTATGTATCTGTTGATAGGTTTTAATGAATATGTAATAACCCGAGGAATTGGAGGTTTTCCAACTTACAAATTTACCTGAAATCATGACCACAACATGCAAAGTCAAAATGAGCTTAGTTAGTATTTTAAATCAATTTTGCTACAAATTAAACATCATAATTTTCCATTTTTTGTTTGATGTTATACAAGTTGCATCTACCTTGCCAATGAATCACGTTTTGTATACTAATTGCCAATATTATTACTTTAGCATTTAGTATTTTTAAAAGGAAATAGTTCAAATGATTCTATCACTAAGTGTACATGTAAATTCTCATAATGGAAATTTGTTTCTTTAAATATGTGCCACGGACAGCAAATACTTCCCTCTACCTCAGAATATTTTCCTATATTGATTATCTTTTCTTCCTTTGAGAAATACCCTACTACCTTTTATTTTCAGACTCAGATTATATCTATTTCATTTTTTATAATTGGGGACATGAGTTTTCAATTACAATTCTACCCTATAATTTTATTTTTCTGAAAATAACTTCATTTTTTATTTTTAATGTTTACTAAAATTCTCTAATTTTCTACTAATAAGAAGATAAATGTTTTAAAATCCAGTTAGAACGGTGTTAAGAAAGCTGTGTATCTACATGCAGAAGAATGGAATTGGACCTTTATCTCACACCGTATAAAAAAATCAACTCATAACATTAAAAATATAAGGCTTGAAACTATAAAAGTACTTGAAAAAGGCATAAGACATTAGTCTAGGCAATGATATTTTGAATATGACCCCCAAAATACAGGAAACAAAAGCAAAAATAGACACATGGGATTGTATCAAACTAAAAAGTGTTTGCACATCAAAGGAAATAATTAACAGAGTGAAGGAATAGCCCACAGATTGGGAGAAAATATTTGCAAATCATATACTGGATAAGAGTTAATATCCAAAATACATAAGGGATTTAAGCAATTAAACGGCAATAAAATGAATAACTTGACTTAAAAGTGGGCAAAAGAATTGAATAGATAATTCTTGAGATATAAAGGCCAACAGGTATATGGAAAAAATTCTCAATATTACTAATCATTGGGAAATGCAAATTAAAACCACAATGAGATATCACTTCCCACCAATTAGAATGTCTATTATCAAAAAGACAAAAGATAAGTGTTGGCAAGGGTGTGGAAAAACGGGAAATTTTGAATGCCGTTGCTGAGAATGTGAATGAGTACAACCATTGTGGAAAAAAAGTATGGAGTTTCCTCAGAGAATTAAAAACAGAACTAGTATATGATCTAGCAAATCCATTTCTGGGCATACAACCAAATGAAATGAAATCAATATCTCAAAGAGATATTTGTGCTCCCATGTTCATTGTAGCATTATTCACCATATCCGAGATTTGGAATCAATCTAAGTGTCCATTGATGGATGCATATATAAAAAATGATTTATAGATATATGTGTGTATTTATACACACACACACACACACACAATGGAATACTATTTATGCTTATAAAATAAGGAAATCCTGTAATTTCCAACAACATAGATAAACTTGGAGGATATTATGCTAAGTGAAATAAGCTGGCACAGAAATACAAATCCTGCCTTATCTTTCTTATATATAGAATCTAAAACAGTCAAACTCATGTAAGCAGATTGTAGAATGGAGATTACCAGGAGATGAGGTAGAGAATGAGGAGATGTTGGCCAAAGGGTATAAAGTTTCAATTAGACAGGATGAGTAAGATCTGGAGATCTGTTGTACAGCATGGTGATTCTAATAATGATAATGTATTTCATACTTGAAAATTGCTAAGATAGTAGATCTTAAATGTTCTCATCACAAAAAATTATAACAAGGTGGAATAATAGACATATTAATTAGAGTGATTGTGTTAATTGTTTCATAATATATGCATATATCAAAACTTCACATGGTACAGCATAAATACATATAATATTTATTTGTCTGTCAATAGTACTTTAATAAATCTAGGGTGGGATGAACCTTATTAGGGAAAAAGATGAACTTCCCCTCAAATTTTAAAATTTATTTGTGAAAAGTTTACAAGATACTATCATGATAAATATGCTTTTTCATGTTTATTGAGTCATAATAATATAGAGTCCATTTTAAATATTACTGACATTGTCTTGCTTTTACTTTTGGCCACATTGTTTTACTTAAAGTCTATCTATGTATTTTTTTCTTATTTCCAAATTTGGTCCAGGGTTTTCACTGAGACTCTAGATTTCTTCATTGAGACTATGTACTAGTGCTCTGTATTTTTTATATTAATATAATTCCTATGAAAAATCATACCTATTGTAAGGAATCAAAAATGACCGCTGATCATAATATCCCAGTGGTTCTTTATGTTAGCCATAACGTCTCATGAGGATGTTCTAGGTTCCAAAATAATTTTTTAAAAAATACACTGTCATAGCTAACCCCTTTTTATTTTTTCATCTCTATTCCACTGAGATTTGGATCATCTGTTCAGTTACCCACGGCCTTTCAGTTTCTTCCTATGTACAGTATGGAATTTGTCACAGTCATTTTGCCCAAGTCTATGTTAATTCCATATTACTGTTGCAAACTGATCAGTAGTGCATATTTCAGAGTTCTATGTTGGTTTTGATTAAACAGATAAACACATCTAGCATGACAGAAATTAAATCGCAAGAAACTTGAATTTTTCTTTTTTCCACTTTTATCACAGAATATGTAGTAGTTTGGAAAGTAGAAAATGCAAGAAAAAGTTCAGAGCTTTGTGCTTAACATAATGATTGAAATGGAAAGCCATGTGAACTCTAAATGGATGTGTTCTTCCAAGAAAGGCAGAGAATGTGGAGACACTTTACATGATGGGATATATAAGTAGGGCCCTGGAGGTCCAGATGTGAAAGCAAACTACTGGAGTTAAGCACTTAGCTGAAAATTGCTTTCTATCATCTGAGCTAGAAGTAATCAGAAGCCAGGCATGAAGGATTAAAGTAAAATACTTTAGGTGTATGCTTGGCTTCTGAAAGTTGGACTTTTTTTCCCTCTTTTAATGCCCAGAATAACATCTGACTCTCTTCACAATATGCAGAATTAGAGTATTCCCATGATAATTTATTTTCAAAGCCAGGAAAAGGAACGTATTCACAATAACAGCAGCTCTCCAGAACTTACTGGGCTGTTGTAGAATATAGCGTAATGCTGGCACATTTTCATCTAGAGAATCAAACTCCCAACAGAGAATTTCACAAACATTTGATCCCTGATAAAATTAACATGCCTAATTTCAAAAGCTCGTTGTCTTTAATCCTGTGTCCATTATCTTTAATCCTGTGGCCATAACTATTCAGATAATGTTATTGGTGGAAGAAGAAAAGAAAGAAGAAGAAAACCACTAGATCATATGCTATCTGGCAGGTGATGCCCTAGTAAAGGGCCAAAGCTATGGTAGCCATGTGGTTTGTTAGTCAACTCTTATGTCAAATATTTGTCCCTGTTGTCACTGCAGTTGTGATTTTTAGTTTTAAAAGCCAGTACTCTTGATAACTCTGACTAGATGACTTTGATGTAACTAATATGGCCTTCTGTATTATAGATATATTTCCCTATAGCTTTTAGTTTTTAAGATCATGTTTTCCCTTGGATAGAACAACACTACTGTACAATATAATTGGAAATTGGAAATGTCTTAATTTAATATTCTATGATATATATTAGACTTTCCGAAGACATCTGTCATTATGTTATTGCAGTAATGGGTACCATTCAGTGGGCATTTAGAAAAAGCACTTTCCTAATATTTTTTAATGTATTAATCACAACAATCCTGTGAGTTAGGCATCATTTCCCCCAATTTATTAATACAGATAAGGAGATTGAGGCTCAGAGGAATGATGTAACTGTTCCATGGTCCTACAGAATCGGTAGACCTCTCTAACTTTTGGAAAACCCTGTTTTCCTTTTCTTTAAGGAACTCTACTGTCCTATTCCATGTAATTTGGAATTGTGAAAGTTATATAACTGGTCCAGGTTTCTGACTGTGATTCTGGACACATGATCCTACCTGGACCATTGGAACCTTGTGGGGAGAACTGACATGAATACTAGCAAAAGAAAGTCTCTCCCCTTCTGAAATTGCTAGCTATAAGAATCGTATAAGCCTGAGGTTTACTAGGGTCCATTTCTCCACATACTACTTGAGGGGAAAGATAACCAACTGAGAAGAAGGCTGAACCAAGAAAACAAGAAAAATAAATAAAATCCTGATAACAGCGTTTGAGTCCTTAGTGAAAAATTTATTCCAATTCCAGGACATAGAAGTCATATGACAATGAAAGCCAAAGTCCTACCAATATTGCATCACCAAATGTGATAAAAAGTATCTTTTTACAATCATGTGAGAGTAAAAGCCAAAGTCTTGTTGTGATTTACTTTACCCCATACAATAAGGCTGACTGTAAGCTCTGATATTATTTTCCTCACTCATCCCGTTATGCACTTCTTACTGTGCCTTGAACATGCTAGACTTATTTCTGCTTCAGGGACTTTCCACTTCTTATTTCTTATGCATGAGACATATTCTTTTACAGGAATCCTCACAGTTCATTCCCTCACGTCCATCATATCTCACGTATCATCTTTTCTGTTGGCTTTCCCCAACAATTCTATTTGTTATTATACTCTCCCTACTTCCAGCCTCTACTGCATTCTTTCCCCTCTTTTCACTTTCCTGCTTTGTTTCGCCTCACAACACTTATCATACTTTTTAATCATCTTATCGCCCCCTTCTTCACTAACACACAGTGGAATACAAGCTTCAAAAGGGTAGGGTTTTTGTTCTCTGCTAAATCTCCAGCACCTAGTTCATTGCCTGGCACATAATAAGTGCTCAAAAAGCACTTTTGGAATGAATGAATGAGATGTAATAAGTTCTACTTTTGTTAAGAGTAAGGTAGGCTGGTTATGATAGCTTGGAAAGTGTTCCTGTCATTCACAGCAAAAAAAGATTACTGACTAATAAATAAACATTAATGGTGTATTCAAGATTTTAACAGATTGGTTTGATTATACTATCATGGCACTTTATGTCGTTGCTGAATATTTTTAAGAATGTCATTTTTTACAAACTGAACAAATTGGGGTTACTAGGAAATCCCCTAAAGGCTGTTAAAGAGCACTTAAATATAATTGTATATTATTGCTGATAGATAACTACATACTATAGAGATCACAAATGATTTGTAATAGTCATATTTAGCATTAACTATAAATGTTTCTAAAAATAATGAAATAATTTCTTGAAAATACATTGACCTCTCCCCCAAAGCAAGTTCTCATTGAGATTGCTAAGTATAGGATAAACAGGTTTATTCTATATTTAACATATGTAAGTATGAGAATTTTGGTTCAAGTAAGAACATACTGTGAGCTGTTCCTATTAAAATGATGTAGGCAGTGAGGAAATTATGTACTGAGAATAGAAAAAGGAAATGTTATGAGTATTAAGTAATAAAAATATTTTATTGGAGCTTTGAAGAAGAACTGACGAGAAATATGGATGTTCAGTAGAACTCACAGCAGGTGTCCTAGGATAAAATTGCATACCAGGAATCATATGAATGCTATGTACTCTGGGTGCTGGGAAAAGAGAGGGAGAGAGATTATGTGAAACTCCATGTTCCTAATATCTAACCTGCTTTCACATCTGAAGACATAGTAGAACCTGCAATGGAGAGGTTTATTCCTAAGAAGTTCCCAGGAAATAGGATGTTAGAGAGGTGGGAGTCAGTGATTCAGGCAAAATGTGACTGTTATTTACTTAGTTTGCTATTTTTCTTTTTTCTTTTTTTTCTTTTTTGCTATTTTTAGTGGACATGAAAATTATAAAAAGTGGATATAAGAATTTTACTTCATTGTCCATTCCTATTTTCTCATAAAACTTTCTATTATTTAAATTACAGCAGGTTTAAGTAGGAAAAGCAACTCAAGGTGTCTCAAGAAGGCAGCAGGAGAGGGATATTATGATAATGCTACTGGGTTACCTTGTGGAACCCTAGAATCCAAGGATAGGAAAATTCTCAGGCCCTAAGATGGGATGGTACCAGGAGCTAGAAAGTAGTTAGAAACCGTGAGTGCAGATCATGTTTCTCCTCTTCCCATATGCCTGCTTCCTATTTGATCTCTCAATACACTGATTTTCTACTCTGCTTTTCCATCCTCATAGTAGAGCATAGCTCCCCTACAGCTCCCCAGACTACATGTTAACGTTCTAGCCACATGAAAAGACTGACTAATCACCTGTTCTGAATCTCTGTTCCAAATCTGATGGACTTAATTTCATCACTGATATCTGGGAAAGCAGTGTTACAATGTACATGGGTGGCAGTTACCCCAACTCTGAGTAGGTAGGAAATTTAGAGGAAAGAAAACCAGGGTAGACAATCCATAAGTTATCAATCATCCTTCAACATGGCTTTTCAGCCACCTAATCTTTGACTGGTGAAGTTTACCATATTAATAGAAGCCTTCCTTTACTTTCATATGCATATACTTTTTAATTCAAATATAAATTTATTTAGAAAACTAGTTTTGGAGCAGAAGAAAATTATTAGTAGAATGGGTTTCAACTGAAGCAACAAAAAATTTCAAATCCTACAGTAAGTTCAGGAAAAAATGATCAAAACTGAAATTTTTTCTAAGCAGTTTATCTTGAAACTACAAAATTAGTTTTAAAAACGAATGTTTTAAACAATGGCACATGTATTAAAAACAGATGTTACTTTCACTTGATGTGGTTATATTCTTTATATGGGACATTCTAGTCAATGAATTAAAGTTTGTTTAATGAAGAAATTATGAATATGTGTGTGTTTCAATTTAGCAAGTATTAGTATTTTTATTTATTATTAATATTGGCTATTTATGTTTAGTTTATGGAACTAAAAAGACTTGTAAATGTTCCACTCACATTTTAAATTGTGCATTTTGAAACTATTTCTAGATAAGGGAGAAAAAAGACTTACCAGAATCTGAGTGTCTTTTCAATGTTGCACTAGTGTCGATTTCTTACGTGTGTCATCTATCAAGACACAATTCCCATATTCGAATACGGGTTTTGCCTTTGCATTGCCAGTATGGAGCTAGCTGCACAGGCTCCACTCAGGTTTCTCATAACTAAAGACCTATGATTCTTTTTAAATTAGTTTTTTTGGTGAAGATTAATTTGTTTTCTTACAATAAACCTTAACTTTAGAGCTACTACATAATTGATGATAATATACAGTATATGTGAGAGGTTCCTTGTTTTCTAAAGGAAAATTATGATTCAATTAAATATTGCATATGCTTCATTAGATCTTAAAATGATCTTATTTAAATATTGAACATCTTTTAAGAATATTGAGATGGCAATTTCCCTACGATTAAAAATGCTATCTCTATTCTTAAAATTTTAATTTCAATCATTATCATGCAGTTGTCTCTTCTCTCTTCAGCAAACAGCACAAAGTTTATAAACAATTTGTCAGATAAGTCTCTGAATCCATCTGATCATTGTGTGGAAGATCCCTACTTTAGTGAGTGTTCATAATTGTGAGTATTTTCCCATAGAAAATATTCTGTGAGCAACAGCATGAATACCTTATTAATTCTATTATTGGCAATGTGTATAAAGAGGTGACCCATCATAGATATTTGGATTTATTTGTGAATCAAATGAATAATTCATTCTGACTCCAGGGAAATATTACTTGATAATGCTGATAATGACCAATGTATCCCCAGCCTAAAGGAGCTTTTGAGATAAACATAAGATACAAATAAATATGTATTTTTCATTTTTGCATCTCCTGTTCTTAAGCTATTTTGGGGAAGCAAGGTTGTTTTATTTTCATTTCTTATTTTTTTCTAAAGCCATAATTCTTTTCCCTCAATTTACTTTTCAAGAGCCCTCCCCCGTATCTTCTCTGAGGGCTTCCACCCTGCTGCAATCCTGATTATGTATCTGTCTGCACGTGGGAGAGTCAGGAGTGATGAAATTCTTCTGCAGACAGAGCAAGTTCTAAGTGCCCTTATGTGCCAAAGCCAAAGAAGAGTCCCATTTCCACCTTCTTGACCACTCCTTTCTAACCCTTGAAAATCCCTTAACAATCGAGGCAGTCTTTTCTTATACAATTAGGTGTAGGATTTTAAATAGAACTATCATAAGAGAATACATTTTTAAGCTTAAATGCATGCCAAGGCATGCATGATTGACAGTTGCTCTTTCCTTTGAAATAAAGAACACTGTGTTTACTTGATCAGGATGTCCTCTCTTGAATAAGGATAACACTTCCCAAACTATCTGAAACTATAATTTTATTTTTTCTATACAATACATTATTTTTTTTTATTGTTAGAGTCTTCCCAGAAAAATCAAAATCTTCTCATGGGCCATTGGACTCACTTTGAACTATTGAAATGGCCAAATCTAGGCATATAGACCTTCTTTGGATCTCAGAGGCCATATGTCAGCAGTGGGAGTATCCACAACAAGACAATGCTGTTGGCTTATTTTTAAATGAGAAAGTGGTCTCTAAACTGAGAATCTAAACACAATGCCGTTAGTTCTGAAAGTTTGATTTGCTAGACATCAGTCTTTATGAACCTCAGTTTATTTTAATGCAGAGAAAATTACATTCACTTCTTGCCTTATACATTTGACTATGATCATTCCATAATATCATGCGTATGAGGCAATCTAAAATATTAAAAGTGATTTAGGGAAGGAAATAGTGAAAGCACTAAAACAGAAATGAATTCACTACCTTTACTATAGAGATGATCCAGGAGATAAGAAAAGAACCAAGAAATCTGGACTAACTTTTTTTTCCAGGACCTCTGGGTAAATAGACTAATGATATTTGCTAGAAGGAAGAGACCTTATCTCTGAAATGCCCAAGGCAAAAGTTCCTGGATAAGGATTACCTCTAGTAAATAGAATACAAAGTCTGTGAGGAATGGCTCCCTTGAGAATACCACATAGGCTATACAACTCTGGGGATATCAAATGGGGATGTTATATAACTTAAGTACTCTCCACTGTATGAGGAACCTTGCAATCCTCACTTAGAGACTTGATCTATTCTGAGCCAGAGGTGCATTCCATTCCCGTGCAGAAGGGAAAGGCCTGGGAGAGGCTCTCAAAGTCTGGACTACTCTCTGCTTTTTCTGAGCCATTAGATTACTTGTATTCTTAAATTAGTAAAGTTTGATGGGCAAGATCTCTGATCTGTGTGAATTTAATTTGACAATAATATCCTATTAAATTGCTCAATATATAATACTGCTGTGGTAGTAATATATGTAGGATTATTTATCTCATATAATTATAGGGATTTAAAATTTTATATAGATTGCATTTAATATAAGTGGAATTTTGATCCAGAGTTCCAAACTTACAGCTGTTAGTAGGATTCTCTTAAGAAAACAGTTTATACTACCTTCTATCTGTCCCATCTCATGAAATTCCTGTGTATAATAGTCACCTTCCCTGATTTCCTGTTTCAGATTATTTAGACTTTTATATTCTATAATCATTTTAGTGGGGGTTGTATGACTGGGAATCTGAAAAGTGAGGTGTGTATGTATACAGTTAAACATATTATCTTAGTTCACTATTTTAAATTAAATATTTTAATTCTATTTTATTGTCCAGAAAGTGAAAACTCAAAGAAGTCATAAAATGCTTAGAGTAAAATAGCTAAGTGTTGAAGCCAGTAATTTGATAAGTTTAAAGGTGAAAGGGCCATGTTAGAGAGAACACTTCAATTATGATTATTTAATATTTTCAGAAAAAAGTCTAAGATAATAACAATATTTAGCCCTTCTATAATACTTAACTATGTGCTAAGACCTATACTGTGCTCTTTAAATATATTATCTCATTTAGTCTTCATAACTTCCTTATGAGGTAGTATTATTATTCCCACCTTACAGATAAGGTATTGTGGCACAAAGAAGTTACCAGCACCAGTTCATATAGCTAATAAAATGACAGAGAAGGGATTAAAATACAGGAAGTCTGGCTCCAAAATTGGTGTACTTCATCTATATGTTAAATTGGGCATTTATCAAAAGATTGAAATAAAATAATATTAATATGAAATACATTTTAAAAGGTTTGATTTATTAATAGCCATTTATCTTTCCATCTTTAGGTAGTCTTATATTTACTTATAAATATATATGTATATATTTATTTAGAAAGCCAGAGTTTGAATGCATTAACTCCCAAAGTTAGCTATGCTCCCAGAGTTCCCCTTTTGCACCAATTCATCTATGTGTGTAGGCAGGGATGCAAGGTACACATAGCATTGCAATGGAACAGGATGGTGGGATCTTCAAAATGGCAGAACCTAATAGACTTTATGGATCTCTGAGAGGCTGAGGCCACTCATGGCACCACCCCTATGTTGGAGCTATGAATAATGGCAGAGATCATAGAAGATGGTTAGAGATGGCACTGATGTGGACATAGATCTATTTATCTGTCTGTCTCTAATCTCGATCTCTGTATCTGTCTGTCTATATACATATCATCTCTGAAGTTCATGTTGATTGACTGACAAGTTGGTTAGTTCCTGTCCTGTCCAGTCCACTACAACTCTAACAGAAAAGAAACCTGTGTGAAAATGCCAAGAACAGCTTTTGGCATAGCTAATCTCACAAAGAATCTGCTCTTGTCTTTTTGGTATTTTCTGCTAGCCTCCATTTTTCAGAACAAAAACTGATAAGGAAAAAAGGGAGTAGGAGAGCCCAGTCAAGGTTATGGGGTGAGAATTCCTTTTCCAACTAACATGAGAATATCCAAGTCACAAAGAGCAAGCATACCACAAATGAGATTTAGTTTTTGTTTCAAATTCTGCATTCAACACTTTGTCATTATAAAACTGTAGGTTATAATTTATAAGTTAAATAATTGATAAATTACTATATCCAAAAAACATCTTTGACCTTTTTGTCTGTTACTTAAGACATTTTTAACATGGGGAAAGCAACTTTATCAGTAGAAATGTAGCAGAATGCTCAAACGTAGTAGTGTTTGGAACAATATCTGTCTGGATGGTATCCTTAGGCAAGCACCAATTACTCTGGCTCTATCCTGGATGACCTGAGGGGCCTGTAGCTTATGTAGGTAGCATGGGCCAAGCTGAATTCCTAGGAGAACACAATGTAACTGATTATTTTAGAGATCGTGGCCTGATTAAGGACAGTTGCTGGAAAGTTGCATATAGAACATCTGTTCCATTTATTCCTTTCCTCCTCCTTTGACTTTCTCTGTTCCTTCTTCTCTTCATCCTCATTTTTCTTCATCATCTTCCTCCCATAGATCCCTCTATTAAAATTTGACCATTTATCTGTTAACTAGATGCAGAGGATACTTCCCCCTTAAAGCTTTATCCTTTGGGTCTGTGCAGGTTCTGACATAAATGACCTATACTGAAAGATTTGAATTTCTCTATGCCTTGTGAATCAGATTATATCTCATGTTTTCTTCCATGTTTTTAGAACAAGTTACACATAAGAAACACAAAATAATTCTCATATATATTTTTTATTGACTTAGAATTTTATGAATTATGTGGTAAAAAGGGAACACTGATAAAATGTTGATTGGAATGTAACCTGGGAAAACAGCATAAAGATTTCTCAAAGAACTAAAATTAGATCTACCATTCAATCTTGCAATCCTACTATTGGGTATCTACCCAAGAGAAAAGAAGTCTAACAATGCTCAATGTAGGGCAGCATGTTAAAGAATAAATACATTTTTAAAAAGATTATATAGCCATATCTCCAAAATAGGCATAGCCTTAAATAAAACTAACAATCAGTATATTTTAGAGACAGTAATATGTTTAGATCAGTAGTATTCAAAGTTTGCGCATATCTAAAATTTTGAAAACCATGGATGCATCATAAATACATAAAAGCAAATAAAAATAAATGTATGTGACAGTTTTAATATTATCTCTATAGTCCATCATCTAACTCACTAGATATGTGCACACATATTGGAGCACATTTGTCTAAATGGAATATAGCCTCTTCAGTATCACCACATGTTCCATGGATGCCATGACCCTCAAATAATCACTTTCTCTTTGAATTTGCAATAATACTTTTTTATATATTTAATTTAATACTTACTACCATTATTTGCATAATTGGTGTATCACCTTTAATTAAACCGTGTATTTCTTTGATGTAGTCACTAAACTCTTCCAGGGGTCCTCAGACTACAGCCTGCTGGCCACATGTGGCCCGCCAAGGACATTTATCTGGCCTTCCAGGTGTTTTTGCCGCCGCCGCTGCCTGTCCTGCTTAGCAGCCGACTTGTCCAGGGCCCACAGTGCGCATGTGTGGAATGTGCCCCACACTCTCCACTGGCCCTCCAATAGTCTGAGGGACAGTGAACTGGCCCCCTGTTTAAAAAGTTTGAGGACCCCTGCAGTTAGCTATTATACATCATTCACAGACATCTTATGCCTTCTTTCTCTATTTTATATACTTCTCTATTTTACATATTTCCATCTTTATTGAAATATAATTGACAAATTATACATATTTAACTTGATCTTTTAATATATTTATACATTGTTAATTCATTTTCACAATTGAGCTACTTAGAATACTCATTACTTCACACAATTACTATATTGTGTGGGTATGAGAACACTTAAGATCTGCCCGCTTAAAAATTTCAAGTGTACAATACAGTATTATTAATTATATTCACATGGTTGTACATTAGATCTCCAGATTTTTTTCATCTTGCCATAACAAACTTTTTACCCATTGTGCAACTTCTCTTCATTATTCCCTTGTCCCAAACCTTCCCTATTTCATATTGAAACATGATGATTTATTTGCATCGTTGTTTCCCTGCTGCGCTTTCAGCTCTTTGAAAGTAGGTATTATGTCAGTTTGTCTGCCTGTAGCTCTGCCTGTAGCTCATACTGGCTGCCTATTAGAACAATCTGTAGAGCTTAGAAAAAAATATTGATGCACAGGCCCCATCCCAAACAATAAAATCAGAATTTAGGATAGTTTCCTACACACTATAAGTGGTTAATATTTGAAAAATAAAAGAATGAATTCAGATCTGCTTTCTTGTCCTTTCTCCAGTAGTTCTTATTTTCCAATGATTTCTATTATTGTATCAGAAGAGTGGATGGGAAATTAATAAGGACATGGTGTTCAGTTTTAAGAGTTGAGACATATTAAGATTCCCTTCATACCTATTTTGTAGATTTTGTGACCTATGAACTGAATTTAAACAAATTATTCTTTTAAAATACTGTAAAATGTTGCTTTAAATCAGATAAAATAAATATGCTTTGCAAAAGAAAACCTATCCATACATATAAAGAAAACAAAAATAAATATAGCATTTGAATGTGTTTATAATAGATAGCATACATATAGTGATGAATACTAAATGTAAAATATATAAGTCAAGAAACTCCCTGCCTTAGAATACAAACTGCAAATAAGTAAATGCATTAATACTGCATTATGACATTTATACAAGTCACATTTTAGTTATTATGTGTCAATTCGTATGGAAACAGTATGTGAGGAAAATAAAACTGTAATTACTTTCTACTCATAAAGTAGTGTTCTTATGATGATAAGAAATTACTTTCTATATTTATTCCATTTTAGTACCTTCAATTTTATCATTTTCCTATCATTTTTTATAAAAATTTATTTTATCTTAATGCCAATCTCTTAGTATATATTCAATACAAAAGCATCTATAATTTTTATTCAGTATTCACAAAACATAATCCACATTATCTGGTGATTATAAACACTATAAAAGGGAAAAAACTTTTTAAAGAGAAGATGAACATCTGCCTAGAAATAAAAACCCAAAGGGTTTTAGTCTAGCAAAATAGAATAATCATTTCAAACTGAATCTTTGTGAATTAAATGAAGTTGAAAAGTGGATGGTTTTTAGTGAAAAAAACTAAAACTGCCCACAGTAGAAAAAATTAAACAGAGATATGTTGCCAGTCCAAAAGCATTATCTCAAGTGAGTAAAAATGCTGCATGCATTGAAAATCCTCAATAATTCAAAGTAAAGCAGACTCAATCAATAGAAATAAAATTGTTAGCTTTCTGGCAAGTTTTAAAATTTTTAACTCTAGTGACTTTATAATAGAAGAGTGATATAAAAATAATTTTTTAGACTTTTTAACTGTTTTCTGTTTGGACCATTCTGTTATTTGCTGAGGACTAACATTGCATTTATTATTAATTTACCACCATAGTTCCAGAGAAAAGACTGCAGAGACTGGAACTAAGTTTGCATAGAAAACAATAAACAACAACAACAATGAAAATTTGCATTTCTTCAACATCCTCCAGCTGTGGGAGTCAGAGTGGTTCACAATCATTAATTAAGCTTCACAAGATTCCAGCAAGGGAAGCATATAATGTTTGTCCAGATGGAAAAAATAAGGAACTAAAAAGTTAAGTAACTAGGTGAAGGTCACCCATAAGTTAATTACAGATTCAGGAATATTCCCTATGGTTTCTTGCATCTGAAATCCTCTTTTCAACTTCACTAGGTTTTGATCATATCTTTTTATTTTTTTCAAATATTGAAATTTCCTCTTCGAAGGAAAATATTCTCCAAACCTACTTAGCTGTCAAAATCACTGAGCTACAAATTTGGGGACTTACCATTTTTGAAATTTTATTTGGTATATAATGTGCTACGTACCAGTCTCTATGGCTACTGAAATGTATATCATTATTTCCAACTCTGTAGATGGTTGTCTCTGAACTCAGAAGGAAACCAACCCTAGGAAAAAATAGATTAACAACATTTCCTATTTTATAATACTATAGCCAATAAGTTCAGCAGTTGTGAAGTTGTGGAAACTAACAGGAACACTAGTTAATATTTTAAAAGCCAAGGAGATATTTAATAATCTAAATTTTAATTTATCCAGTGACTCTGCCAGTGTATCAACTGATAGCGCATACTTTATGTTTTATACATTTCATACTCGAGTACTATGTACTAATCTTCTGAGCTGGTCAGATATAAATCAAATACTTTAAAAGAGTAATTCATGCGTACTTATTTGGGGTGGGGAAAGTTCTTACTTTAGTTGCCACTTTTAAAAAAAATTCTGGTTTCATGGTGTTGTGTTCATCTTTAAATAGGGAATTAATGTGCTTAAGTGTAAGGAACTATGGTTTGAGATGTAAGAAATGTGGGTATTTTTCATTTTGCAATTTGCTCCTTGTGGACACATTCTATAATGTCAAATAAACAATAACAATAAGCTCTAAAAACGTCAGAAAAATGCGTGTGTGTGTGTGTAGGGGTGTGTGCGTATAGTACTTTCTGTTTTAGTGTTTATAGCTATTCTAAGTGAGCGAACTCATTTAGAACATGATTGCTATATGGCCTAATTTATTATCACAATAAAAGATTTTATTCTAAAACCTAGATCACCATAAATCCAGCCAGTCATACGAGACATTTGGTACTGAGAGAGCCTAAGTGCGTGAAGGCCTTTGGAAAAGCAGTTCTCAAAATTGTGAAAAAACATGATTTTGGTCAGCCTACCCATCTTCCTATATCTGAAATGTCTCTATTTTCCTCAGGGTAGAAAATCATGAGCATAGATAAAGCAGAGTTACATTTTGTAAAGATTTTCTTTCAAAGACAAAGGATGTAAAATTAAGTGGGGTGGAGGAAAACTGATGATGTTTGTTCTCAAATTTTCTCAAATAGCTCTATTTTAATTTCATGAAGAACCTGCATATTATTTTCAGTAATAGCTATACTGATTTACATTTCTGCCAAAAGTGTACCAAAGTTCACTTTTTTCCACATCCTAGCCAACACTAGTTATCTTTAGTCTTTTTGATAATAGCCATCTGAACATATGTAAAGCTACATATTAATATCATTATGGTTTTCATATCTATTTCCCTGATGATTAGTGGTCTTCAGAACCTTTTCATATACCTGTTGACCAGTTGTATGTCTTCTTTTGAAAAATGTCTATTCATGTCTTTTGCCCATTTTTAATCAGATCATTATTATTATTTTTTTATTGAGTTGTGTGAATTTCTTATATATTTTGGATATTAACCCCTAATCAGAGATGGTTTGCAAATATTTCCTCCCATTCCATAGGTTCCCTTTCATTTTATTATTTCCTTTGCATGAATAAGATTTTTTAGTTTGTTGTAGTCTTATTCTTTTATTTTTGCTTTTGTTACCTGTGCCTTTGATGTCATGTCCAAAAAAAATCATTTCCAAGACTAATATGTTTTCCCTATGCTTTCTTCTAGAAGTATTTGTGGTTTTATGTTTTCAGGTCTGACATTTAAGTCTTTAATCTATTTTGAACTAGTATTTTTGTATGTGTAAGATAAAAGATCTTCTTTCCCCTTTTTTTTTTTTTTTTTTTGCATGTGGATACCCAGTTTTCCCAACACCATTTATTGAAGGGATTATCATTTCCCAATGTGTATTCTTGGCTCCCTTGTCAAAGATCAGTTGGTTTCATATATATACTTATTTCTGAACTCTCTATTATGTTCCATTGGTCTATGTGCTTGTTTTTATGCCAGTAACTTACTATTTTCATTACTGTAGTTTTGCAATATAATTTGATATTGGAAAGTGTAATGCTTTCTTTCTAATTTCTTCTTCTTTCCCAAGATTGCTTTGGCTATTCAGAATCCTTTTGTGGTCTCATATGAATTTTAGGACTGTTTTCTCTATTTCTGTGAAAAATGTTGTTGGAATTTTGATAAGTATTGCATAGAATTTGTAGATTACTTTGAGTAGTATAGATATTTTAACAATACTAATTCTCCTAATCCAAAAACATGATATATCTTTCCATGTATTTATATCTCTTTAATTTCTTTCACCAATTTTCTCTAGTTTTCAGGTACAAGTATTTCACTTCCTTAGTTGAATTTATTTCTAAGTATTTTATTCTCTTCGATGCTATTTTTTAATTTCTTAATTTCTCTTTCAGATATCTTGTTAGTGTATAGAAACACAACTGATTTTTATATGTTGAATTTGTATCCTGCAAGTTTACTGAATTTGTTTATTTATTCTAACAGTTTTTCATGGGCTCTTTCAGGATGAAGTAACTTTTCAAACAGACAATTTTACTTGTTCTTTTCCAACATGGATGCATTTTATTTATGGACTTTTCATATGTGTCATTTATTATGTCGAGGTACTTTCCTTCTATACCTAATGTGTTGAGAGTTTTTATCATTAAAGGATGCTTAATTTTGTGCAAAACTTCTTATGAATTTATTGAGATGATAATATAGATCTTATTCTATATTCCATTAATGTGGTGTATACCATTTATTAATTTGCATATATTGAGCAATCTTTGCATCTCAGGTAAAACATACTGGGTACATATATATTTATAACTGTTATGTATTCTTTATGAATTGACCACTTTATCATTATATAGTGACATTCTTTTTCTCTTTTGACAGATTTTGATTGAAAGTCTATTTTGTCTGATGTAAATATAGCCACCCCTGCTTCATTCTTATCTCCATTTGTATGGAATATTTTTTTCCATCCCTTCATTTTAAGAGCCTACATATGTGCTCTAAAAACTAAAGTGAGTTTTTGGTAGGCAGCATATTGTTGGATTTCAGTGTTTTGCTTTCTTTAAATATATTCAGCCCCTCTGTCTTTTGATTAGAGAGTTTAATCCTTTCACATTTAATCCATTAAAGTAATTATGGTTAGGTAAGAAATTGGTGTTAGTAAGGATAGGTAAGGAAAAGGTATTGACATTTTATAATTTGTTTTCTGTCTTATTTGTAGTTCATTTCTTCCTGTCTTCCTCTCTTGCTATCTATGTTTGTTATTTGTTGAATTTTTAGTATTATGTTTGATTTCTTTCTCTTTCTCTTTCAAATATCTACTAGTGTTTTTTCTTTATGGTTAACGAGGATTACATTAAACATCTTATAATTTTAACAGTCTATTTAAACTGATACAATTGATATACAAAAACTCTACACATTTACTTTTCCCCTAACAAGCACATATATGGTATTGCCATCACATTTCCCATCTTTTTATATTGTATATTTATTAACAAATTATTGTAGATATAGTGATTTTTACTACTTTTGTCTTCTAACTTTTATACTAGAGTTAAAAGTGATTTACACACTATCATTACAGTGTTAGTGTATTCTGAATTTGATTATATACTTACCTTTATCAAATAGTTTTACACTTTCATATTAGTTAGTATCCTTTTAGTTTAACTTGAAGAACTCTATCATTTCTGTATAACAGTTCTACTGGTGATGAACTCCTTCAGCTTTTGTTTTTCTGCATTTCTAAAGGACAGATTTGTTGGTTATAGTATTCTTGTTGGAGATATTTTTTTTCTTTCACCAGTTTGTATATCATCCTACTAACTCCTGGCATGCACAGTATCTGCTGATAGTCTTATGGAGATTCTCTTATACATGTTGAGTTGTTTATTATTTGCTGCATTCCAAATTGTTTTTCTTTGATTTTTGACATTATATTGCAACTGGGGGTGATCTTCTTAGGGTGATCTTACTTGGTGTCCTTTGAACTTCATAAATATAGATATCCACATCTCTCCTAAGACTTAGGAAGTTTCCAGCTATTATTCTTTCCTCTCCTTTCCCTCTCTGCTACTGCTGAAAATCCCATAATGTATATATCTGTTCTTTTGATTGTGTCCAATATGTTCTGTAAGCTCCCTTCACTCTTTCTAGTTCTTTTTTCTTTTTATTCCTCTAACTGGCCAATTTCAAATAACCTGTCTTTGAGTTCAAATTTTCCACATAATTATATCTGCTATTCAAGCTACCAAATCTTTCAGTTGTGTCCATTGTACTCTTCAGATCCAAAATTTCTGTTTGGTTCTTTTTTACCATTTCTATTTCTTGTATTAAACTTAAAATTTTGTGGTGCATTGTTTTCCTGATTTCATTTAGTTGTCTGTGTTCTGCTACATCTTATTAAGGTTCTTTAAAATAATTATTTTAATTTTTTGTCTAAAAAAGTCATAGATCTCCAGTTTTTTTGGATTCAGTCAATAAAGATTTATTAATTTCCTTTGATGGTGTAATGTTTGCTTGTTTCATTGTAATCTGTGTAGCCTTGCATTCATGTCTGTGTATTTGAAGAAGCAACACCTCTTCTAATCTTTATAGACTGGTTTTGGCAGGTACAGATTGTGCCTGCTGGACCTGATAGGATTGTTTTTGGTATTACAAGTTAAGAGGTTAGAGCCAGATTACACGGCTGTTGCTGGGTCTGTGGTTGGATTTATAGTTTGTGAGCCTGTTACTAGGGGCTAAGTTGGGCATGGGTATTGTGTGGTCCTTGTGCAGGCGGGAAACACACTCGCTCCCAGGACTCTAAATCATTAAGGCTGGTGCTGGGACAAGGGTCGATTCCAGGATCTACAGTTTAGTCTGCAAACGATGGGCCTATTACCAGATGCATAGATGTGTGTGGCTCCTGCTGGTCCTTGAGAGGGGTCCCATCAGATCACTAGGTGTGTCTCTGGGCAGGCAGGATCTGCCCTAGAGTGCAGCTGAGCAGTGCTGAATTGAGCCACAGGTCTGCTTCAGGGTCCACAATTGGGACCAAGGATTGTAAGCCTGTATCTGCTGGCACAGATGGGTATGTCTCCCTCTAATTCCCTAGGCAGGCAGGACAAGTCCTGGACTGTGACTAAGAGAGGCTGGAGCCTGGTTACAAGATTACTTCAGGATCAAGTAACTCCAGGATCTTGGACAAGCATGTCTCCACTGGATCCTTGGTCAGTCAGGATAGCTAGAGCCAGGTTATAGGACCTCTTTAAAATCTGCCATCAGACCAAGGCCAGTAGGTCTGCCTATGGGGGCGTTAGTTGTCATGACTCCTGCTATGTTCCATGGAAGAAGGTACTGGTGGAAAAACCAAGGCCAAATGGGGCTTTTGTGGAGACCACTATGGAATGGGGCTGTTTTTGGATCGTATTAATAGTTGAAACCATGATCAGTGAGCCTGCCACCTGGGCATGAGCCTGACTTCTTAAAATAGCCCTCCTTGTTCTTGAGCTCCAGTGGGGTTTCACAAGCTCTGCTCCAAATACCAAAGCATCCATAAAGGAACTTTCATCCCTGCATGACTGCCAAATTATTATTGCTCTGTGTGTGGGGGAATATGAATGGGAAACCTCCTATTCTGCCATCTTGCTAACATCAAGCACAATGTTCATAATAATATCTATTGCCTTATTTATTTTACTCATAATTATTTAAAAGCATATTATTAAATTTCCATAAATTTCAGATGTTCCTAGATAGCTAATATTTATCTATTTTAAATTTGATTACATTATGTTCAGAGAACATACTCTGTATGGTTTTGGTCCTTTTAAGTCTATTAAGAGCTATATTATAAATATAGTCTATCTTGGCAAATAAACATTGTGCATTTGAAAAGAAGCTTCATTCTGCAGTTGGTGGGTACAGAATTTGAATATATCAATTATGCCATGATTGCTGAAAATGATTTAAATCGTATAAATCTTTGTTGATTTTTGTCTAATTTTTAAAACAACTATTTAGAGATGGGTGTGAAAATTGCTATTATGATTCGGCAATTGCTGATTTTTCCTTTAATTTTTGTAATAAACTTCACATTTTAGAACAATTTTCAATTTACAGAAAAATCGTGATGATAATGTAGAATTTCCATTTGTTCTACATCCACTTTCTCCTATTATCTTCTTTTAGTATGATATGTTTGTTAAAACTCAGGATCCAATATTGATATGTTGTTAACTAAAGTTATACTTTATTCACATTTCCTTATTTTTTATCTAACATTCCTTTTGTGTTCCAGGATCCCATGTGGAATACAACATGCAACTTAGTCATTTTTTCTCCTTATGCTCCTATGGTCTATGACATATTCTCAGATTTTCCCTGTTTTTGAGGACATTGAGAGTTTTGAGAAATACTGGTCAGATATTTTATAAAATGGTAAACAGTTTGGATTTGTTTTTAGATACCTTAGATTTTATAGATTTTGCATATTTATATATAATATAAATATTTAAACTATATATATACATATATTTTATATATAATACCTATATATTTTTTTCACAGTTCTAAATTTAAAATCTAAAAGTATAAGCTTCCTGGAAAAAATAAGAAGACAAAATATCTGTGAAATTGAATAGGGCAATAGTCACTTATACAGAAGACAAAAACATGAACAATAAAAGACGCTAGGGACTCTGGTTGGCCCTGGACTCCTCTCTCTGGGCCCTCTGGCCCGAAAGACAGAAAGTTTTTATATTACAATTTTAGCACCTGTTGCCTCCTCTGCTATAAGTGCAGCTTTTTTCAGAGCGAAACTATAAAATATTAAGGTAGAGTCTTACTCTGTGCTTATTTCAAGCTCTGCATTTGTGTGTTTGTGTGTATGTGTGTGTGTGTGTGTGTGCTTAAATTATTTATTTATTTTTATTTTATTATTATTTTTTTATTTCAGGATATTATGGGGGACAAACATTTTGGTTACATGTTATGACTTTGCCACACCCAAACCAACAAATGCTGGAGAGGATATGGAGAGATAGGAACACTCTTACACTGCTGGTGGGACTGCAAATTAGTGCAACCTCTATGGAAAAGACTTTGGAGATACCTCAAAGCGCTAAAAATACAAATACCATTTGATCCAGCAATAGCTCTATTAGGCATCTACCCAAAGGATCAAGCTCTGGATTTTATCTCCCATCTAAATCCTGCCTGCTGTGATTCAGTCACTAGAGTCTTCTTGTTGTTTTTACAAACTTTATAGCTTATAGTTATTTTCAGGATAATATTTGGGAGGTACTGCTCTTGGGTCAGATCTGATGCAAAGCTATCCCCTCTTGTCTATTCTCCTTCCAGGAAATCAATCAATTTGGCATCAGGTGGTGCTTAGAAAATTTACTTAATGTTGGTCATATCACAGCAAAGGCAATATATCATTCACACTCGGCTTTCCACTCTCTGGTCAGTAATGTCTTCCTCCCTCCAAATAACCACTTACTGGGTCCTATTATATCATCATCCCTACCCCACACACATCATGGAAGAGTACTCTAGTGATTCAGGTTTAAAGCTTCTTTTAAGGAGACAAGCCCCACAACCCATTGTTTTTAAAGTTTCATTTCTCACAGGCTATTATACTTCCCTAGCCACCTTGGAAATGAAAAAACAAAATATTTTCCCATCTGGATCAGATATTTCTCTAGGAATTGCAGATATGCAATTTAATTAGGCAATTTTTCTCTGGATTAAATTAGGAAAATCTATATCTCATATGGGTATAAAAATTCTGCCCCTCTGCCTTGCCAAATCTCCAACATTTCAGTAGACGTCTCTGGGGCAAAATTGCCCCTATTTTCCCCTGTTTACTTTATCCTCCTCTGCAGAGAAACAGATTGCTTCTGTGGTATAATCTCACTTCTTATTTTAATTCATTCAGTGATAATTCTAGCTGGTTTAAATGTCCCATTATTCTCAGGGTAAATAATACTATATTAAATACTTCTCTTCCCTTTATAATATAACACTCACCTGCTCCTCTTTCTCTGACAAAGACTAATAATAAATTTGTAGTATTTAATTTGAAATATCCAGCCTGGGGGAAATTATTTTGAAATATTTACTGTTAAGTACATAATTTTCTTTTCCTGCTTCTAGTAATGAAGTTTCAATTTCAGATTTTTTTCCTCAGTCACAACTCCACAACTCACTTCAAGTCATTTATCTGTTTTGCCAGTCTTATATTAACATCAGCTCAATTTTCTTTCTTCTTCTAGCCAATCAAAATCTTTCAGCAAATCTTTATTTGTAATTAGTATGCATAAGTCCTATTTAGAGAAATGATAATATAATAATTTGGGAATTTTATTTTTCCAGAGGAAAAAAATAAGGACACTTTATCCACTTGGTATGTAATTCTCAATTTGATTTAGTCAATAGTTTATGACATTTGAACATATAATGTTTGTACCTTAGCTCTCATGCCAAAATAAATGCTAGGTCAGTAATAGAGGCCTTTGCATCAGGATATTGACTGATATCTGAACTTTTCTAGATCATGCATTTGCAAAAATCATGCTTAGAAATATTGGAATAACATTGTGATGATCATTTCAGCATCATACTTTTCAATTGAATATGGAATGTCTGCTTACACTTCCATACTAGCTACTCTTTACAGTGAAACAATACAGTTTAATGAGTTTTTGTCCCAATTCACTGAAACACCAAATTATAATCAACTAAAATAATATAGGAAAATAGGCATTTTGAAAATAAAAATAGTTTTCAAACAACTGAACAAATGTTCAGACACAATTACTGATTGAATGCTATGGCAAGAAAGTTGATATTTATCTTCGTTAGACTATAGATCTTCCAACTATTTTTTAAAAAGTTTTAGTGACTGCTTTATCTAGATTAGTATCAAACCGTGTATTCCAGCTTAATGAGAACACAGTAAAAACCTTAAATGTTAAATAACTGTATAAAGGGAAAAATGAACAGCTGATATAAATAGTAGCTTCCAGGGAAAGTTTCCATCAACAATATCACCTATTTGAGTTGTCTGCTCATTACCTACTAACTAAGATTAAGTTGAATGCCCAATATGAAAATGAGAAGTGATGATCTCATAATGTTTAAACTATAGATACCAAATAGAATTTTGTTCTGTGTCATGAGTCTTTCAATCATTGATCATTTCTCACACACCATTATAAGTTCTCAGACTATGTGCCATTAAAGTGACTTTAAGTTAGAGAATTCTTCAATGAGAGAATTCTCATTGAAGCTATAATGATCTATGCATTGCACTGGTTTTTTAGTTTATCTTTTCTTTCTCCCCACCCCATATACAGAAAAGTAATTACAAAGTGGTTCCAATCTATCATGATTCTCTTGAATTCTCTGTGAAGAGGTGAGATCCTTTCAAGGGATCTTTCTTTTCATGCTTGCCTTTTAAATACTAATATTGTCTGAACTATAATCTTGTCCCTGATCACCGACTTCTGTAATAATTTGTCTATGAAATTTCATCTGCAAAAAAGGCTCCAATTACCGTCAATGTAACGATTTATTCTGAGCCATCCTCTGAGTAACAAAGTTCATTTCTGATTGCCCAGAGGTGTTTTTATCTACGTGGCCTAAAGACATCTCAGAATTACCCAATCAACTTGATCTTATTTTTTCCCTCTCCCTCTACAATCTAAACCAGTTCCTATTACTCCTGTTATTTTAATGACTGCCACCAAAATTCTCCCTGTCACTCTACTGTCAACCGAACTTATCCTTTACTCTTCTCCCTCTTATCAGTTACTTTTATCACTTAATTATCTGAATTATCTTTCCTTTTTCCTATTTCTGACACCATTGCTTAGGTCCAATTTTTATCCTCCATCACATGGATTACTGCAATTGAAAGAAAACCATAACTGTGCCAGTTTATGCATGTATATACCAAATATTCCTTAAGCACCCACTCTGTTTCAGATTTTGAACAAACTCAAGAATGAAATAATGAAACCAACCCCATATCTATTGTCAAGACTAGAGGTCTCTAGATGAAGCCAATAACTGAGATGTACTGTCCATGCAATGAATAGTAGGCACTTTACATTTAGTAGCAGGCACTTTACATTTACATTTAGTATCACAATCATTACAGTGATTCTACAAATTGGCATTATTATTAATCCCTTTCTAAGGGGAGATTAAATAACAGTCTCTATTTTAGAGATAACATTCAAACTGTTGCTTTTCCACTACACCTCTTAAATTCAATTTGCAAGGCTTTTCTATGCCTTTATACTTTTTGAACAAACTATTCAAGTAGTCTAGGATAGTTTTCATCCTGCTGGTCACCTCATGAACTTTGATCTGTCCTTCAAATCTCAGCCTATGTGTCATGTGCTCTACTTAGCCTTCCATGATTGTAGCAGAAAAAATTTACATTCTTCTAAGTGTGTCCTAAAAACTTGAGCTTATATCTAGAAGAAAAAAAACATTATATTGCATTCAAGTTATGTTCTTGTTTGTCTCACACTCAATACTGCAAACTCTGGGAAGATAAAGGTGTTTATGTATTTTATGCATAACTGTTTATGCATTTAACTGTATATTTTTATCTGCTAGTATGGAGTGGATCCTTAATAAATGTTTTTCAGCAGAGTTTGAGCCAAATGAAATTGTTCTAAAATGCCCAAGATCTGCTTTTTGCCCACTCCATGTGTCTTCCTGATCTCATCTCCTGCCCCTCTTTCCTCAGCTCATTCAATTCAGCCACATTGGCTCTCTCATTCTTCTTCAAACATTCCAAACACACACCTGCCTCACTTGTAGCCATAGCACTGGCTGTCCTCCCTGCCTAGAATACCTTTTCTCCATTTCTTTTGCATATTTTCCTTGATCACTTATTATTCAGATCTGTTCACATATAACCTTACCAGAAACATTTCCCTGAAAATCCCATAATTAGATCACACTCATGTATGTACCTTTTACTCCTATCTTTCTGTAATTTTATTACAACAACTTATTATATGACATGACATAAATTTATTTTTTGACTTGTTTCCTGCCTTACACTAGAATGTAAGTCTGAGAAGGCAGAGGCATTGCCTCTTTGGTCCATGGCTTATTTCCAAAGTCTAGAATAGAGCCTGTCACAAAGCAGCCCCTCAGTAATATTTGTTCAGTGAATGTTAAATAAACACGCATGATACCTAGGCAGTAAATATACATTGCACCATGTGCCGTTAACATGGAGAGCTCCTCTGCCTTCATCTGTTGACACTGTAGTGCTCTCTTACATTTAGTCAGCCTTCACAGATAATCCATCGTTTGCTCTCCTGGTTTCATCTACTCTTATTTGACAAGACTTATCCTAAGGTACATAATCAGCTGTGAGGTCCAGGAAACTTTTCTCTAAGGCCAGACATGTTCATCTTATTGAGGATGGGGGAGTCAGTTTTACCCAAAATAATCACTCAGTGGCAATTTTAGAGGAGATAAAACATGAATAAAAACCACTAAGGAAATAGCTGAAGGAGAAGTCACAAATGTCTCTCATATTAACCAGATATGACATCAGAAGTCGCATTTTCTTAAGAGAAAGGAAGTGTAGAAGGAAAACCCTCGGACTTTACAGTATCCTCTGGTTTTGCTGATCTTCCTATAAAATATTGGTTTCAGAGTATGGTTCCAAAGCCCTTTTAAGTGCAAACTTTCTGGGATTCAAAGGACATCAGCATTGCTTTTTTCATCTATGTGTATGATTGGGGCTTTGACATAGCTTTTAACAAAGAACTTTTTAAATCTAAATACTATAGCATTTATTATCTGCAACCAGACTGATACAATCATCAACAGCTATTGTCACATTTTAGCATATGTCTCATTTACTTCACTAGATTATAAACTCCACATATGAAAACTTTGTATCTTGAATCTTCTTGTCAGATGCCCTGCACTCTAACAAATACAGGGAAGCTGCCCCTCACATGTCTGCTCCAAGCTGATTTCTAATTTTACTTATTGGGTAAAATGGTGGGCCATAGAGTTTATGAACATAAGCCTGAGTTTACAATATGTAATAGTTTAGGAAAAACCCCATATATTACTATTTATAAAAATATTTATAATAAAACATTTATTGGTTAATTCAGTCACCATTCTTGACAAGTATATAAAATTCTCAGACTACATCCTTCAATTTTTTCTCGGTTGTAAACAAGCTTTTATGATCTATCATTTTCTTAAAATTATTTTTCAAGTCATATAATTATTCAGCACTGCCAAAACTGAAAGTCATCTGTTTAGTTCACAAAACAGTCAGTCTTTTCACTGATCTTTCCAGGAAAACAAACCCTAATATGTGCTAAACCCAAACAAATGTCCTCTGGCACAAAGTTATCTCTCTTTTGAACAGTGTGTTATCCCTGATTCCTCTTCAGGTGCAGGCCTGTAATAATTTTAAGAAATGATCATGAACACAATTCTTCATATCTTAGGCAACATTCCCCATTGATTAGGTTAATACAAAGTAGAAATGATTATAGATTCTCATAGTGTTGTTCTCATTGGCTTTGTTGGAATAAGTAAAAAAATGGATTACTACATGGCAGTATTTCATTCACTCACCCCTTATAAGCACTGTGCAGACAAGATTTTTTTTTTTTTTTAATAAAATGCAGGGTAGAGGAGGCTGAAGGAGTCTTCTTGTGGTAAAATAAATACAACACATAAGTGCTGAAACCAAAGATTACTAGCCCACATCTATAATTCTATCTCAAATATATCTTATGATACTATGTAATACTGTGATGGAGAGACTTCAGGAGAGAGAAATGGCAGAGATGGCAGTGAGAGAACTGGGACATTTTGTCTATGATAACTTCCTCTGGAGTAGAGTTCACATGAGGAGGCTTTCCTCTAAAACAGCACCTTCTCTTTGCAGCTAGAGCTGGAGAGCACTGATCATGCTGGCTTGAAAAGCATGTACACTGGCTGCTTTCTTCCTGTTCTTAAAAGTGCTATTTGTTTTGCTCTCTGCAAGCAATGAATTTCTTTCACTTGATTTATAAAGAAAATGTGAGTAGCTGAAAATGCATGAGTACTAAAAAAGAATTCAGTAAAAATTTTAACTTTTTCTAATTTCAAAAAACCTTTTGTGTGGCATAAAAATGCCTTGGAAATCTATTTTATTTGTCAAGGGTAGACACAGTTTTTAAATTCTTCAAAACAGCTGTTTCCATCTTCTTTGTTAACAACAACAACAACAAAAAGCATAATCATGGATGCCTGATGTAACAGAGGCAAATCAGGTGGGAGTTATCATCACTCCTTGTCTCCCCCATTTATGCTTTCATGTTGTACATGCACACCTGGGTATACTGAGGGAGCTGTCAGAGATGCCAAACCAAGGGCTAAGTTGCAAATAACATATGTAAATTGATCTCTCTAATTTCTTGCTTGCCACTGCTCAATTGTCTATGATGGATCTGGAAATTGACATTGTTATAAAAACAGACTTTGGACATTTAGGTGAAAATAAAGAGATCTGGAAGGTACTCTGCACTTTCCAGGCTTGCTCATCATTCTTTGCATAATGTTGGAGGATCATTTTTGGAAGATAGACTGTCCCTTAATGACAATTCTCTATCCATAATGAATGACATTTTAAATGTGTGGAAAATCACAAAATAAAAGCATTTACAACAACAAAATATTCTATATGCCATGACATATCAAGAGTAGGGCAGAAGCTGGTCCACCTTAGGTTCAAGCTATAAGGGAATGGATTGCATATAGAGAATTAAAAAAACAATAAAACTGACAAAAATCAGCGTTTTTTAATTATTAGCATGGGCTAACAATTCTAAACAATGGCATTGATAAAATCCTCTTTCCTTCAAATAGTTTGGAGGCACTGATAGTCTAAGTTCTGAACAATTGGCTGTACCCTGAGTGGCTTGCTTCCCCTGTCCCACTCATTACTGAGGGGCCACTGGTAAACCACTATTAAATGGATTGGGTTATTAGGTTACTCTTGCTTTTCAACTTTCCAATTTTGATTGACCAAGATTAGTGCTTTTCAAACTGTAGTTTGCATACAAATCACTGGTTTTTAATATATAATTTCTGATTTAGTCTGGCGTGGATATATGCGTCTGCATTTCTAATAAGTTTCCAGCTGCTGCTGGTGTGGCTAGTCCAAGGAACAGAGTGTGAGCAGCAAGGGACTAGAAAACATTCACTAGGAACATCAGTGTAGCAACTACTTAGAACTTTCCAAAAGCAGTGAAAGAAAATATAGGTCTCCATATCTTAGTTTCTTAACTTTTTGAATGGAAAGGCATGTTATCTTATTACTAGTCCTTGCAGGCCAGCATGCTAATCTAATATTGTGCATTGGATTGTATTGAATTATAAGATTTTTTGTTTCTTTTTGTCTTGTTCTTAACTCCATATTTTAATTTTTTCTACATTTATACAAAATTATTGAGCATATACTATGTTTCAGATACTATTCTGGGTTTTGAGACTGTATCAGTAGACAAAAGAGATTATATTCCCTCCTCTTATGAAAATTACATATTTTAGGGGAATATAAACAGTAAGGAGGATTTAAAATATAGAAAATTATGTCACACTTTAGTAGGTAATAAATACTGTTTAATAATACAAAGACAGGAGAGTAGTTGCAATTACAGTGGAGTGGTAGCTAAGTTGACATTGGAGCAAAAGCCAGAAGGAATTAAAGAAATGGTCATAGGCCTTCATTTGAAGGGCACTCTATGAAGAGCTATCTGTCAGTACACAGGACCTGAGGCAGGCATGTATCTGGAATATTCTAAAATAAGGAGGCTCCTTTACCCAGAGCAGAATGAGTAATTGGGAAAGAAAACAGGTGAGATCAGAGCAGTAATATTAGGCTAGATCTTGTATGGCCATTTAGGACTTTGTAAAATTTCTGACATGTAGTTTGAGTAAAATGGAGCATCAACAGAAAGATTTTAGCTAAATAGGGACATGAGGAAATATACACTTAAATAGAATCATTCTGGGTGCTCTTCAGGATGGATTGTTGGGGAGTGGGTGGTCCAGGAGAATTATAATAATAATAATATTATTATTAGAATTATTATTATTATTATAATCCAAGCAAAAGATTACCTCTTAAGAGGATTCTAATTTTGTATATCTGTGAATGTTTTATTTTTGTATTAATTTTTCTCATAGCATATATAATATTAAGGAGCTATGCATTTTTTTTGTCATCTAAAATAAAAGAAGCAGTTGAATGACAAATCTTTACAGATCTCACTTCTACCAATGACAATAAGAGAATCAAAATTAGGAATATTTCTAAAATAAAGGGAACTATATATCAGTACTATTAAAGAGTAATGTTTTATTATATATGCATTTTTTAACAAGGTACATTTGCAACAAATAGAAAATGTTACAATGACATTAAGAAAGCATTTTGAGCTTTCTTCTGTAGGATTTAAAAAGCTATTTTTATAATAGTGAATATATGCAAAAGTAAATTTGATGGCTGCTATTTTTAATCTTTAAATCTGTTATATGTAACCCATGTCTCCTCTTTGTGCCTTAGTTCTTATCTGCCATGCGCACTAAAATGGTACTTATGCTACCTATACTTTTGTATGAAGTTGCAGAATTAACAAAATATGAACAGATGTAAATTTAGTTTGGAAAGTTAATGAAGAGAATTTAAATATAGATTATAGATATTATTAATTGATAATATATATGATTATAAACAAGTTATATTACTATTCATTTTTTCATTCAGTTTTTCCAACATTTACAAGCATCTGATATATGCCAGCTATTGCATTGTGTGGATGGAAAAAAAAATAAAATAATTTATCCAAAGAACCAGTTGGTAAAGATAGACAACAAACATATTCTTAAGGATACCTATGATAATGGCATTGGTAAGGTTAAGCCTGGTGTGCTAGTAGAACATGTGGCAGTAATGCCTAATCAAAGTACAGCATCAAGAAAAACTTCTCTATCTTGAAGTATAGATACAGTCAGAGCAGTAAATAATGACAAGGTATAGGGAGTGATAATCAGGGCATTCCAGGCTGAACAAGCAGCTATATGGAGACATGAAGGCATGTAAGGCTACACTGAACTTGTAGGGTGGAGGAGTATTTTGTTGAGTATGAAACTAGAGAAGTCAGTAAAAGGCAGTTTTAATACTGAAAATAATGAAGAGATAATGGTCATGTGGTGTGGATTGAGTGGTGTTTGAGATTATAGGCAAGGAGACTAGAAGGCTCTGTAAGAAATTAAAACAAGTAATAGCAGTAGCCTGAACTGAACCATTACCATGCAGATACAGAACAACATTGAATTTGAGAGACAGTAGAATGAACAGGAATTGAGGACTTGATGTGGAAAGTAAAGCATGGTATATAGGAATATTTTTGTCTGCAAATAATGGAAAATACAATTTACTGTTTCTTAAAGAAATAAAAGTTTCTCTTCCCATATAATATGCCCATAGGTAAGGATTGCTGAAGCTCAACCATGCCACTAGGGATTCAATTTTCTCTAACTTTTTGCTTCATGATTCTTGACTTGGCTCCTTTTTGCTCTTGCTCATGACCATATAATCACATGCTTAACTGTATTCTAGGCCATGTTCCCCTTTCAGACAGGAAGAAGGGGGAAGGGGGAAGTTGGTCTCTTGGAAATCTTTTTATATCTCATTGGCCAGAATTGTGTCATGTGACCAACCAATACTGAATGGAAGCCTGGGGAATTATGTGAAGCTTGCATAGCCCCCAGAGGAGAAACAGGTAAGAGAGAGGAGAATTGGATAGGTGACGGGATATGTAGACTTACAGTGTCTGTCCCAGAGACACACAGGAAACTGGATCATGGCTGAAATAGAAACTTTGAACATGTGGGCATGGATGATAGGGCCTTAACTTAGGCAGAATGGTCTGTCATAACATAATATGGAATATGTCCTCCATTGATGTAGAAGACAGGATCAGGGGTGTAGATACAGTTTAAAGCAATTTAAGAAACCTAAACAACACATTACAAACTGTAAATATGGTCAGTATGTATAATATTTTATTGACTATTAGTACTGCCATTGCTTAGAAAAAGGAATTAATTGCAATGATCATTCCTAGTTCCATTCTTGTGTTTATCTCTTTATCTCTTTTTCTATATTTAGTAAAAATATGTTACTGTTAGCCTAGAAAACTAAGGCAATATAATTTTTTCCACCTGATTACCTATGTGTAGATTATCCTTCTAATATATAGCATTTGACTTACATAAAATCAACTGTATGCAAATTGTTGAATAAATCCCATAAAATGGATTTAGAGATGTGGAAAATTTTTGCATTATGTAAAGAAAACAAAGTCAGAAAAAAGTACAAGTCGAACGCAATGTGAATCATATTCCTTGGTGATTTATAATGTAGTGGCTCTGAGCACAACACACACAGTGGCTTTTTCCCAGAGGAATAGACCCTTGCTTTTAATTTCAAGAATTTCTTTGTTTCCTGTTGGCTCAGCTCATGTTGTTGGGTATTATTTGTGTTGTTCTTTTTTTTATTGCATGGTAATTAGAGCCAGAAATCTGTACAAACACATAAAAAGAAAGCATAGTAATACTAATACAATGTTTGTGAATAGCCATGAGTTATTCTAAAGACTTAGAGCTCATTCTAATTTTTGTAACATAGAGTGTGCAGTGATGATGCTTGTGTTAATATGTGTAGGGGAGGCGTATTTCTGAAGTGCACATCTCTGAGAATGTCTTCTAGTCACTCTCACATACAAGAACTTTTTGTTTTTAGCACTAAACAATATTTAGGAAAGTGGTTTCTATTCTGGGCCACAAAAAATCTTAAAGAATTTCAGAAACCTTGAAGATATGGTTTTTGTATAATGGATTTTTAAAAATACGTAAATAAAATTGACCAAACATATGAAGATACCTTCAAAGAAGAAATAAAAATATAAATAGGAGCTATGAGCATAATAAGGGACAATCATTTGAAGAAAAAGTATAAAAAATTACAGAGAATAGAATCATTATTCCATTTTGATTTTATATTATTGCTTTTAATATTCCTGATCTGCCATATGCTATTAAAAAAGTGGATTATGTTCACTCTTCTTATGCATACTTATATTTATCTTTATAAGACACAAGCTTTATCTGGTTATAGATTTGAAGCTATATTACAAAGTTCATGAACTATCATGATTATTATTTCACACCACTTACTCATTTAACAAAAATTATTTTAACCCTATTTGGGTTAGGATTCCTGAGTAAGAGACTCTGTGATGGAGATTTTTGTGCAGAAAGCTATTGAGGAGTCATCTCAGGTTCAGCACCTGTTGAGGAATAAAAGGAGGCAAGATTGGGTAGAGAGAGAAGTGTGGCTAGGATGTAGTTGCAACAATGTCCTCTGCTGATCTTATGTGGAGCTTTGGAACTGTGATAGACTTCCAGAGCTGTCTTGAATTGGAGTGAAGTGATAGGACCTTTATGCCATCACCTCAACTGGTCATTGGTCTGGCAGACACAGGGAAGGGAGCATGACCGTGGGCAAGGTAGCTCTGTTAAAATGAGGGCATTCTCTTAAAGAGAAAGTAAGCTGAGCTGCTAGCACTGCCAGCAGTTGCAGGGATGAGGATTTCATTCAGGGTGGGGTTCCAGGATCTGGAGGATGCACAACAGCGTTTGTTATAAGAACCTCGTTTGTGCCATTCATGAACCATCCCAAGTACCTAAAAGAAAAGATCTCATCCCTGCCCTTACGGAATTTAAATTCTTATTATACACTTTTCACTTCCATTAATAAAAGTTGCTTTTTTTTAGTACAATTTTTCTTCAAATTTTAACATCACAGCTTACTGGCTTAATTAATTAAGGTATTATATTTGTAGCATATACCTTTACTGTTTTTTTTCATTTTTACATTCTGGATTTTTTTTTAAAGATAGGATGAGATAGAATTTTATTTTAAGCAAAGGGTATATCATATAGAGTTACTTCATAGTTTAATTTGTATTTTTGTGTTATAGGAGATCTTATTTACTTAACCTTGTTTTCTTTCTTTTTTGAGTTCTGGCTGGTTTATATAATATTTTATCTATGTTTATCATCTGTAAGATTTAGGATATTGAAGTCCTTTCTTAATTCTATTTGTGACTGCAATTAAGTTTACAAAATTCATTTTTAAGCCTATATTTCTCTCATTATTAAAGATAAATAAAATGCATTGAGTGATTTATGATAATTCTATTGCCCTCATCCTTTAACCCATCTTCCAGTGTTCAGTAAATTGATATGCATTCATAAACCTAGATTATTTTTGTACATTTTTGAGAACAGATATCTAATTTTTAATAATTTTGCTTAAATTCTATGTTGTAACCATGTTTAAAATTATTTAAATATTTTTATGTATTTTATACTTTCATGAGCATCTCCTCTGTGTCAGGCATTGTGTCCACACTGAGGAAAAATGCTCACCAAAGGACACATTAATCTCTTGGAGTTTGCAATCTAATTGATTCTATTCTTCACTACTAGTCTGTTTATATATTCAGTTTTCTTTTCTAAATTTACAGTTTTGACTTACTCCTGGGGAAGATGAATCTTTACCTAGCTTACTTAAACATTTAAATTAAAACAAATTTTATACTTCTGGGAATTCTCTGTTGCTTTGTAGGTCAATAATAAACCAATACATCAAAAAATTCTTAAATTACCATGTTTCTTATGAATAATGCTCTGTAGACTTTCTTTTAATATTTAGAGTTACAGAGAAAATGCGTTAGATTAGCTTGATTTTTCTTCTCTGTTGGTAAACTATTTCTTCCTGCTAGAACACTTGCAAGATGTTCTTTTATATTTGGAATAACACAAACATTTTAACATAATCTTTGATTGTCAAGAAAAAAGGAATATTGTAGCCTAAGCTCACTCTTCAATTCAGGAAAAATTTCTTCAATCACATCTTTGGCTTTTATTTTTGTTCTTACTACTCTAGTTTTCATCACTTCTTGTGCTAATTGTCTTTTTTTTCTTTTTCTTTTTTATCATTCTCTGTGGCACTTGGGAATGGTTTCTTCCTACATCTCATATGTAATTCTATACAGAGTTAAGCCTGCTCCTTACTATGTTGAATACACATTTTTATTTTGTTCTTTCATTTTGAGTTTTCTTTTTTAAAAAGTATTTGTTTTTACATTTTAACCTATTTACCTAATACATTGTTTATTTTACTTATGTACAACATTTTACTTATGTAGAACATCTTGCAAGTGTTCTAGCAGAAAGAAATAGTTTACCAACAGAGAAGAAAAATCAAGCTAATCTAACGCATTTTCTCTGTAACTCTAAATATTTCACATTTTATTTTGCATTTTTTGGGGAGACTTATCATTTTTGTTTGTTTAATCATCTTGAATGGAGGAAGATCTGTTAAAGTTTGATGGCTTTCAATTTTCAATCCCAAAAAGCCATTTATGGACAATGGCCAATTATTTTCTGGCTAAACTGTAGAATTGCTAACAATACAGTTTATAGTTCTCTATGAAGATAATGGAATGCTTTTCTGTACCTGTATCCTGGTCTTAACACATTTCTTTAAGTAAGTTGTTATTATAGGATATAATGCTTAGAGTTTTCACAAACCGAATGGATGAGTGTTTAAGGAGAGGAATGGCCAAATTGGGCTCTCTGTCCTGGCTTACTGAAACAGCCAGAAAGAAGAGAATGTCTGTATTGAAGACATGGATCAAAGAAACTGGGTAAATTAAATCAGTCCCTTCATTTTCTAGTATTACTTTTCTTGTTCTGATGTAGGAATTCCAGTATATAGTAGACATTCCAAATATATTATTCTCATTCTATTATAAACAACAGTGTTACTAACATAAATCCTACACAGACTTTGTCATGGGGTTTTTAATCTCTTTTTAACAGTTTGAAAATTTTTTTTCCCTCAGATTTTGCTTTTGTGTATCTTCATGAACTTTTAAATGCTCAGTTTGGATGAATAAATATATTACTTCTACTGTCATCATGCTAACCTAAAAGTACAATGAAATCCTTTAAAAAGGGGTGAGGATTAAGGAGATACAGTCCCCAAATTTATCATTTGCACAAACTTACATTTAGATGTAGTTTTTTAGTACTGAAAAACACTTTAAATCAACTTTTATAATCTGCTTGGTAAAATAATTTTTATGGAAGATGAAATAGAAATATAGACTAAATGATTTTTCCAACACCATTAAGCTAAAATCAAATACAAGAAGACTTATAGTTAAACCTCCTATCTCAGTTAATCTTTCTACTACTCTATGTTTTTCTCCTAAAACAAGATACACCCATAGAGATGTTGAACTAATATTTTAAATTTTGTCACCTTAGGTCATATTTATATAATGTGCCAGATAATACTTTTCACATGAAGATTATAGCTAACCTTTAATATGGATGTATTCTTTATAAAACATGCATAATTATTTCATCAGATCTTCCACATAATCATATTATTTATCTAGTATTAGTAATTTATAAAAAGCTCACACATTTTTATATTCTATGTGATTTTTATTATAGAAAATTGTGGTATAGTATTAATAGCTAATAGAAGCCAAATATAATCTATGTTCACTTAATGAATGCTTTCTAAATTTCTTTATTTCATTTCACTCCACTTTTACAGCCCTTCAGACTCTTGATGTATGATCTTAGTTTTTTATCTTCTTTTCACATGGTTTGCTCTTGTGATTAACATTTACCAGACTTTGTAATTTTATGTGGCAGTAGGAACCCAGTAAATGAAAATAATCTTTATAGTGGTTATTATATGCCCATAGCTTTCTATCTTCTGAGGAGTAGATATGGTTTGCAAGGAGAGGAAAGACTAATGGAGAAAAAGAGAGAAAACATGATGTTTTGTCTATGTAGGAATAAAGTAGATATAAATTTTGTAAAAAATTTTGATTGAGACCCAAGATAGCTCACCTTCAATTAAGAAGCAATCTTTTAGTTATAAAAATGAGAGTCTAAAACTTCTTATACAGCAGGCCATCTATAAAGTACAGTGATATAAGTTGAAGTCTCTAAACCTTAGACATGAGTATTTTGGACTGTTTAAATTAATTTTTGCATTGATTTTCACTTAGACTATCCAAAGGGTACCAGCCAGTAATATTGACATAAATACATAACATAATATTGTGACCTTTTTTTCTCTAAAATATTGAAGGAGGGGGCTAAAAGGTATATCTATGATTAACACTAATGGGACAATGAGAAATTTTCCTTCGTTTGTTTAACTTGCTTAGTCGACAATGTATTTCTATTATTAGGCAGACACTTGTATCAATATTAGACCATCTGTCCACACAGATTGGAATTTTTTAGATGGTCAATGTTTAAGTAATTGTGTTTAATTGATGGAATTTATAATTTGCAAATAAATGAATGACAACAATGTTATTAAACAAAATACTCTAAAAATCAAATTATTACGGAAACATTCCCACATGTATTTACTTAATATTTTATCTGTGAGATTACTTAATTATTAATATTATCAGTCATACTAGAATTGTAGAAATATTGGCATGTAAAAGAGTAGATTATATGGAAATTTTATTTTAGATTTGTAATTATATTAATGGTATGGAAGATCTCTTTGTTTAATTTAGAAGAGTCAAAAAACAAATGTGATTGATTGTTATTTTTGTCCCCATCCCAAACATCTTTTATTTTTTTATGTGCTTCTTATTCTCTATTTTCCCTGCAATAACTCTCATTGAAACTCTGATTATCTTATAATCAGATGTTTGTCATAACTTTTTATCCTTCTAACTGACTCTCAATTCTCTCTAGTTTGCACATTGCCAGTAGATTCACTATTCTAAAAACAATTTGATCATATGCTGTCCTACTCAAAAGCCTTCCATAATGCTCCTTTCCCTTAATATAAATTTAGTTCCTTTCCTTGATATAATTTCTTTCTCTCTCTGCTATTGATCTGTTGCTAATGAAATAAGTCAATCTCTTCCTAATATAAATAATTAATATTTTCCTCAATATAATTCATGAAATCAGTCTACTTGATTCCCTTTCCATTTTGTGCTGCCTCTAGGAGTACTCCCTACACATTTTCCCAATGGATGTAAACATTCCTACTTTATTTAATTCCTGGATCATTAGAATATCTTCCCACTTTCCCTCTCCTCATAATTTCCCATTTGGGTCAGTTGATATTTTAATTCTTGCATCAAACTTTCCCTACAATTTATATGTGAGCCGTCCCTTACTTACCTTCTAAAAATGCTTTATTAACAATGGACATAGTTTTATTATCACTTACAAATACTATCTTAAGTTATATTCATTGTATAGTTTTTTATTTTCTTCTCAAAGTAAGTTTCAAACACATGGGATCTATTAAGTAATATTATTTATATCTTCTAGTGTTGAACATTGGAACTTATATATAGTAGTTTTTACAATTAATATATATTATATAAAATCATGTATCGGTGTTTTTAAATTATATTTTACATATATGTAATCATTAGAAAAATAGTTATTAAAATATTTGAATGAGAGAAAATCTTTAATAACGTTGCATGTTAAAGAATAATATATTTTTAAATAATTTTCCAATTGTTTCTATATTTGTTAGCATATGTTAGCTGCTAAAACAGACTTCCAAATTTCGGGGATATAACTCAGTATAATTTTTATTTCTTGCCTACATACCATTTTAATGCAGCATTACTCATAATTTGGGGTAAAACTGGAATGGGGGAAGGCTTTGCTCCATGCAGTTTCTTACTGACCAAGGTTGATCGATATTGCCATTTTAAACACAGAACTCCTCAGATCTCCTTGGGCATTGATTTGTGGCTAGAAGAGGAAAGAGAATGGAAGAATAAAACTTGGAGGAGATTTTTAAGGATCAAGCCTAGAAAAGGTGCACAGAAATTCTCACATTCCATTGCCTTAGGCTCAGCCATATGGCTAGACCTAACTGCAATGGGGCTGGGAAATCTAGTTCGTCTCTGGGCATTTTCCTTCAGAAGAGACTCTGCACTTAAATAAGAGGGAATCCAGATTTTTGACAGATGAATTCTTTCTCTGCTACAGCATCTATCTAAAATTCATATTAAAATAATGTATGTTTAAATACCTGGGGATAATTATTCCAAAATTAGGATTTTTTTTTTTAACAATGGCAGAGATGTTGATACATTAACCTTGTTTTAAGACAAAGCATTCTTTGGTTCTTGTTGAAAGAAAATCTGAGAGCACTGTTTTTGTTTTATTTTGTTTCAGTAGTTTTTCAAACTATTATGGAACTTTGATTTATGAGAAATGTTTTACCTTTAATATCCTTAGAATTATGTAGTTATGAGTATCTTTAACTTATTCCACAAATTGAAAATAGAATGAAACAGTTTTGTGGACTTTTACTAAAATTGATTTCAAGTATATTTGGTTACTGAAGGGTATAAAATGCATAAGCTCCCACTTGGATTTGGTCCAGGTCTCTAGGAATCAGACTGAAAGCTCCATAAATAGCCACCTCCTTTCTATGCTGAGTGAGATCTCCTTAGTCCCTCAAGAAATTACTTTCCTGTCCTACCCTAGCTTCTTAAGCTCTGCTAAAGTTGAAATAATATATGGATTATTTATAAAAGGAAGCTGAAAGTACAAATGGAACTAACACATTAGATATACTTAATATGATTTTACAAAAGTGATTTAATATACTTGGCAAATAGAGTGAGATAAATTTTGATTAATCAAAGCTCACCAAACACGTAGCCTCATTCAACAATAAAGGAGGCATGCAATGCTATTTGTTATGCAACACTGTCTTCCACACACAACTAGAGATAACTGATGAATAAGTTTGATATTAACATTTGACAATAAACATAAGTATACCTTATTTGAATCTTTTGTGTAACTGAGATACTTTAATCTTAGCTTGAGACTTTTTGAGAGGAAGTCTAAATTAAACCAAAGAAGATGAGGTGAAGCAGATTAAGAGGTTTTTTTTTGTAGTCAGAAGAAAAATGAATATATTTGAAAATGCTTGCAGATAATGCTATATAAATTTTTTTTGTATAAAATTACATAATTAAACATAACAGCATAATACTCCTAGTAGTTAAATTTATTATTAAGTTTAGGATTGAATAATGACAATTTACTTCTTTTACTTCCCACCTTTACACATGAAGTCACAAAAATTTGTTTAAATCCATAGCCCTATGGAGTCAGGTATGTTGTTCAAATCTTGATTCTACAAATTACAAGTTGTGTGTTTTTTAGATGAGTTATTAAGCTTTCTGCACCTCGTTTCCTACTCTGGAGAATAGAAACAACATTTGTATTCCCTCATAGGTTTACCAAGTGAATGAAATGAATTAAAATACATAGAATGTTTAGAGAGGTATCTGTTTTTTTTTTAATTAAAAAAGAATAATGATCTTTTGTTTTATTTTTTTCTAATTGGACTTGAGGATTTTTTAATTAAAATTAATTAACACTCATAAATATAACGTGTCATTCAAGATTTCATATCATCTAGTTTGTCTTTTTATCAGATCTCAATGATTTTAATCAATAAATTAATTACAATAAATATGGCTTGTAGCTTGTGGCATCTTCAGGAGAGTAGACAATATATCATGTGAGCACCATAGTGTTGATCAGTCAGTGCCAATTTGATGGCAAATATATGTGGAGCCTATTCTTCCAATCTTGTGATACCTCACTTCAGATAATGGGCTTAAGCTCTATCCAGGAAAATATAGGAGGTGATAGATCACTGTCATTTCTTACTATTGAGAAGTATTTTATTGTATACATATGCCAAATTTTAATAATCCATTCATGAATTCATGGGCATTTGGGTTGTTTCTACATTCTTGCAATAGTGAATTGTGCTGCCATAAACATTTGGGTACAGATGTCTTTATTATAGAATGTCTTTTATTCTTTTGGGTAGATGCCTAATAGTGCTACTGCTGCATCAAATGGTATTTCTATTTTTAGCTCTTTGGGGTATCTCCAAATTCTTTTCCACAGGGTTGCACTAATTTGCAGTCCAACCAGCAATGTAAGAGTATTCCTGTCTTTCCACATCCTGGCTGGCATTTGTTGTTGGGGGATTTTTTGATAAAAGCCAATCTCACTGAGGTTAGGTGGTATCTCATTGTGGTTTTGATTTGCATTTCTCTAATGGTTAGAGATGTTGGGCATTTTTAAAATATGTTTTGTGGCCATTATTCTGTCTACTTTTGAAAAGTTTCTGTTCATTTCCTTTGCCCATTTATTGATCAGGTTGTTTGAGTTTTCTCTTATTGATTTCTTTAAGTTCTAGATAGAGTCTTGTTATCAGCCCTTTATCACATGTGTAGAGAGCAAATATTTTCTCCCATTCTGTGGGCCATCTATTCACTCTAATGATAGTTTCCTTGGCTATGCAAAAGCTTTTTTAATTTGATCAGATCCCATTTATTTATTTTTGTTGCTGTGGTAATTGTTCTGGGGGTCTTCTTCAAAATTCTTTGCCTAGGCCAATGTCTGAAAGAGTCTTCCCAACATTGTCTCTAGAATTCTTAAGGTTTCATGCCTGTTTCAAACCTTAAAACAGGTTTAAGTCTGTTATCCATCTTGAATTGATTTTTGTGAGAGGTGAGAGATGGGGATCCAGTTTCATTCTTCTGCATGTAGCTATCTAATTTTCCCAGCACCATTTATTGAAAAGAGATTCTTTTCCCCAGTGTATATTTTTGTCTGTTTTGTCAGAGATTAGATTACCATGTGTGGATTGTTTCATCTCTGGATTCTTAGTCCTATTCCAAAGGTCTATATCTCTATTCTTGCACCATTTCCATGCTGTTTTAATTACTATAGCCTTGTAGTACAGTTTGAAGTCTGTTAGACTGATACCTTTCAGTTCGTTATTTTTACTTAAGATTGCTTTGGCTATATGAGGTTGTCTCTGATTCCATACAAAGCATAGAATTAGATTTTCTAGATCTGTAAAGAATGATGATGGTACTTTGATAGGGATTGCATTAATTCTGTAGATCACTTCAGGTATGGACATTTTAATGATATTGATTCTACCAATCCATGAGCAAAGTAGATTTTTCCATCTGTTTACAGTCTATAATTTCTTTTCTTAGTGCTTCATAGTTCTCCCTGTATATGTCTCTCACATCTTTCCTTAAATATATACCTAGATATTTAATTTTCTTTGAGGCTATTGTAAATGATATTGTGTTTTTGATTTGAATTTTGGCTTGACTGTTATTGCCGTATATGAATGCCTCTGATTTGTGTGTATTGATTTTGTATCCTGACACTTTTCTGAATTCATTTATCAATTCTAGGAGTCTCTTGGATGAATCCTTGAGATTTTCTAGATATCATATTATATCATTGGCAAAGAGCCAGAGTTTGATCTCATCGGCCCCCACTTGGATGCCCTTAATTCCCCTCTCTTGTTTGACTGCTCTGGCAAGGACTTCCAGCACTATGTTGAATAGAAGTGGAGATAGTGGGCAGCCTTGTCTAGTTCTGGTTCTAAGTGGGAATGGTTTCAATTTTTCCCCATTTAGTATGATATTTGCCATGGGTTTGTCATAAATGGACTTGATAATTTTAAGGTATGACCTGTCTATGCCTATTTTGTTAAGAGTTTTTATCATAAAGGTGTGCTGGACTTTGTCAAATGCTTTCTCTGCATCTGTTGAGAGAATAATATGATCTTTGTTCTTGCTTTTATTTATGTGGTGAATTACATTTATAGATTTGCATATGTTGAACCAGCCTTCATCTGTGGAATAAAGCCCATGGTGAATTATTTTTTTTGATATTCTGCTCAATTTGATTTACTAAAATTTTATTGAGGATTTTTGCATCTATATTCATGTGGGATATTGGTCTGTTGTTTTCTTTTTTTGTTGTGTACTTTCCTGGCTTTGATATCAAGGTGATATTGACTTTGTAGAATGAGTTAGGAAGGATACCATCTTTCTCAATGTTGTAGAATAATTTCTGTAGTATAGGTATGAGATCTTTTTTGTATGTTTTGTAAAACTCTGAAGTGTAGCCATTTTGTCCAGGACTTTTCAATTTTGGGAGCTTTTTAATTGTTGCTCCAATTTCTGAGCTTGAGATTGGTCTATTCAGAAATTCCATTACTTCCTGGGTGAATTTAGGGAAGTTGTGTTTCCAGGAATTTGTCCATATCCTCCTCATTATGTAGTTTTGGGCATATTGGCTTTTATAGTAATTGAAAATAATGTTTTATATTTCTGTGGTATCTGTTGTGTACTCTCCTTTTTCATTTCTAATTGAGTTTATTAGAGTCCTTTCCCTTTGAATTCTTGTTAATCTCACAAGAGGGGTGTCAATTTTGTTTATCTTTTTGAAAAACCAGCTTTTGGTTTGTTGATCTTCTGTATAGTTCTCTTGTTCTCAATTTCATTTAGTTCGGCTTTGATTTTAATTATTTCTTTTCTTCTAATAGGTTTGGAATTGATTTGCTCTTCTTTCTCCAATTCCTTGAGAATGTTTATTAAATTGTCAGTTTTTTAGCAGAGAGGTACCTGTTTTATACTGCATGCTCTATTAATGTTAACTGACACTGATTCTACTAAAACTTTTCCATAATGTAGGTCATGTTTTATTATGACTTCCTGGACAGGGATTTAATGGCCATTCTTTTTGGCTGGTATTTATGCTTTCTTTAATTTACAGGTATTGATCCCCAGCAGTGATATGATTAATTTGATACCCAATCCCACCCCCATCTTTATCATTATTCCATAGTCTCTTTCCTTGAAATATCAGAAAGAAAAATTCTAGTTTAAATCTGACATGGTATTTTGAAATGGAAAATTTAAAAAATCAGTTGATGTAGTAACTTTTTGCCATGCACACTGATTGAGTACAGAAACAGGCTTGTGGGGAGAGAAGACTGAAGTGTCATTCAGGGAAAAGAGACACAAAGAGCAAGAAAGGATATTCCATGAATTGTTAAGAGTTTTAATGTCCTACTTCCTAGTTTATATGTGAAGTTGGGTTACATTTTTTCTTGTTCTTTCCCCACATGATATGACTCAAAGAATTGGTTTCTGTAACTTGAAAAATAAAAACTCTAACTATGCTACATTATCCAATAAGGGTAAGATAAATGGGTTAAATGAAGGTTCTTCTCAGAGCGTTTAATAATCTAATATATTTTATAAATCTCATGAAGGGACATCAGCCTTGCAATTTATCCCAAACATTATTGTTCATGAAATTTTATTTTATGTTCTCCTTCTAAGAACATCTCCAAACAAATAATCATCCTTGGCATGACCTCAGTTAACATTGCTATTTAAAGAATATATTTATGACATTTCTCTTTGACATGTCTCTGAGAGCTATGCTACAATACTGGACAGACTAAGTTTTAGAATGTCTGCCATGCCTTCTGGGAAAATCTGACTCTAATCCATCTTCTTCTGCCTAAGCAATAAAGTGCTGTGCCTCAAGACTCTGGCACAAGGGCTGTCAAATCACAGACTGGCCAGTGATGCACTGCCTACTGAGCTGCAAGAATTAAGTGTTTTGAAATGGCATCCACTCTCTCTGGAATTTGAACTAGAAAGTACTAATTTAATTGTTGTAGGCTGAAGTATTCAAAGCCCAGGACACCCTGGGAAAGAGTTATAGCTAGTGGAGTAAATGCATGTTGATCTGCAACTACTGGCTTTTCTCTCCAGTGGCTTTGTCAGGGAATTGCTCACTCTCCCTGAAGCGTGAGTTTCCAATAGCCATGCTTCACTAGAAGCCTCTACTTCTATGCCCATATTTGCAATTTGATAGTTTCTCTGAAAATGGAACTAGAACTGGCAGAAAAGCAGGTTCTTCATATTGGTGGACTTTGAATGTGAGCTTTGGAACTCTGGGTGGGCCAAAGTCATTATGTACAATAGGGAAGAGAGAAAACTGGTCTACAGAAAGGGAGACAGAATAAAGAAAACATACAATTAGAATCAGAGAAGAATAGTCAAGGCAAAATATTCCTGGTTCCTTTGTTGAAAACCAGCTGTATATGTGCCCTTGGAGTCATACCCATATACACCTTTAATATTCCTCCTTCTCTTAAAATTAAGCTGTCTTTTGTAGGCTCTTATCATATGCTTTCAAGAATCCTATTAATAATATACAAATCATAGGGTTTATTTTTGGTAGGGAAAAGAGACTATTAGTAAGAAAAAGCTAAGAGAAAAGGAGTAGAAAGAAATGTAAAATTATCAGTATCTAGAAGAGTATGAAGAGTTTGCACTCACAAGCAGGGATACTTTGAGAAACCCCATGCAGCCAAAGAGAAAGTTAGAGAGAATCGCCCCAGAGCTGGCTCATTCTAGTCAATGTTCCAATTCCAATCCAGAGTTTTTTCTATTAACAAAATACTTGACATATTATTTTAGGTAATCTTAGGGGAGAACTGTTTTACCCAAGGCAAAGAGATTAAAAAGTTTTCAGCCACAGGGTGACAGAAGAGAAGGACAGCTTGCTCAAGTGCCTTGATGCCCTTACATTGCCTGAGTCCATCTATCAAATTGGATCTAGAAAGCACAACAGCATGCACACTTGATTAGCAGTCTCCAAGTAAATATTATGCTCAGACATTCTCTGGGCAAAGCATGCCACAAAATGTGGAGACATTCTTATAAGAAGAAACATTTTCAGATTAAGATAAAAGAAACATAAAATTTGTTATTTCAAATCCAGCTCACTAGAGATTCATTTAATGTACTTGCTTCCTAGTTTCTGCCTTGTAAAAGTGCAAATAATAACCATCAACTTTCTCTGATGTTAGAAAGGAATACAGAATAGACTTTTCCAGAAGAATCTGAATTCTTTTACCAATGGAGTCTATATTAATAAATAAGTCAAAAACTGGAATTTTAAATTAGTTGTATCTTTTCCTCTCATATAAGTTTAGCATTTTAAAATGTCAGTATCTGACAAGAGAATAATGCTTTGTATCTGAGGCCACAGATAATTACATCCAATTGTATTAAAACACAGAACTAATTAGATTTCTAATTGTTGGAGTACCTATTTTACTTTTTCTATCTTTTTCTATTTTTTCCTCTTCATTATCAGGTTAAAGTTTGAGAGAGAGAGAGAGAAACTGAGAGAGAGACAGAAAGAGAGGCTGGACTCATCTGAGTTCAAGATTTTACACAGAATTTAAAAAAATACAATTGAAGCGTAACTCCCTCTTTCACACATACACACCCATAATTGATGCTTCACAACTCAATGGATTTTTACAGATTGAGAATACTCATATAACTATAACCTTATCAAAGATAGACTATTACTCCTCAAACTCTCCTATTGTTCCCTTTCAGACACAATTTACCCCAGTTTCCAGTGTTAAACACTATCTTGACTAAACACCATAGATTAGTTTTGTCTGGCTTGTTATTACAGAAATGCAGCCATATAGTATGTACTTATTTTTGTCTGGCTTCTTTCGCTCAATGCTATGTTTGTCAGATTCACTCATGTATCTTGTATGTGGTAGTACTTTGTGCATTCTCATTACAACATAGTAGTTCATCATGTGAATATCCCACAATTTATCCATCTACTGATGATAGGCATCTCCTTTATTCAGATTTTAAATCCTTATGGTTGTGTAGGAATTTTTATTATTTTCACAGAAGCCAGAATTTCATGTTTCAGCTTTAACAAGAACTTTTAAAAATTTCTGAGTGGCTAAACGATTGACCAGTACTTTGTAGAATACTGGCCTGAATTAGTACAGATAGGAATATTAATTAATGTACATAGTTCAGGACCAATTCACCAACCATCTCTCTTTAGCTGCCTCTTCAAACTATTTTTTTCTAAAGCAAC